>JAJJID010000373.1:0-39995 GCA_022204955.1 Macrophomina pseudophaseolina | reverse complement strand
GTGGGCTGCGATTCATCACACGGGCAGGAGATGGGCTTACTTTTCGGCGATTGCGTAGACTTTGGCATGGGCGACCAAATGTGAAGGGGCGGCAGCGTCATGGCTGGGTTCGTCGTCGCTCTCACTCTCGTACGAGGCGTAGTCGAGGCGATCGTCGGGACCCTGGACATCGGCGGTTGGCGACACGGGCAGTTTCGCGTCGATGGATGCGAAGTAGTCGATGTCATTGGAGTGGGGCGGGGTGAGCGGTGACGCGGGAGCGATCTGGGTCGCGGATGATTGTGCGTGCGCTTGCGCTTGCGCTAGCAGCGGATCTTCGACCAGGGCCAGCTCTAGCTTCCCCGGTCGACGAACGGCTCCTCTGGCGCTGCGCGGAGATGAGGGCTGCGTGGTTCGCCGCGACTTGGGCGCCTTGGAGAGATAGTCGAGATGGTAGAAGTCTAGCCTGCTTTAGTTTGTGGCCCAGCGGAAATGGCTTCATGCATACAGTTAATCATGTGCTCAACAGCCTCGGGGTCGTCTTCGCTGAGATCAATCACTCCGGTGGCAGACTCCTTGAACGGATGGCTGCATGCACCGTCGAAGAAGCCTGACCGCGAGCAGATCACGGCCTTGTGTACTGCCCAGCTCCTCGCACCGCACTGTACCTTGAGGTCCGAGTATTTGCCAGAGGAGAGCAATCTACTATGCTATCAGCACGAGGGGCATGTCGGAGGAGTCGAGGAGGAGAGCGTACGAAGCGAATGCGGTGAGGAGCTCGGCATTTGGTGCGTCCATGTTGGTGTCGAGCTTGAGCGTTGGAGGCTGCATGTGAGGCATCGGGGAGGAATATAAAGAACTGAAGTGGTCTCGGGAGTCCCGGAGAGGGTGTGGATTTGAAAAGGCTGCTTGCGCGGGCGCCCTTGTTATATCTATTCCGACCATGTGGCCAACAGCGGCAATTCGAGACTGGGCGGTAGGATCGACAGGGTCGCAGGGAGCTGGAAGAGCTAAAAAGTGGCACCGCCTCGATTGCCAGTGGCTTGAGCGGCTCACACAGGCAAATCACGGGAGATCGAATAACGGCGTGGTGGCACTCTTGGCGACGCAGAGCACAGGAGGTTTTGGAGGCAGAGCTGGCGAAGTGGAAAAGCGCCACCAGAAAGCTGAGGGGAGGTTTTATATGCCTAGCCTGACGATGCCGACACGAACGAGGACGGCAGGGGCAGGGTGCTCGTCTTCTCATTTGCAAACGCACCACACCGCGCCCCTCTTGGCGGGCGCTGGTAGCTTGCGCAATGGTTGTCGACGGCGTGACATAGGCCGAGCTTGAGGGTTGCGCGGTCAGGCGACGTGCGGGCTGCAGGCCTGTAACGCGACATTCACCAGTGCTGTGCGTCTGCTGTGTGATGGCGGGTAGCAAGACGGCCACCCTTGGGCCAGGCGTCTGTCACCTGCCGCAGGGCCGGCGGCGGGCTGGCGGCCGGGCCAGGCGCCGGCGCAAGCCACCAGGTGGATGTCTCCGCGCCGAGCTGGCTTCTCCGCGCATGCCGCCCTACAGCCCGGGAACTGGTGTGAGCCTTACCGCCGCCACTGCTCGAGGAGACCTGGCGCGACGCCCGCCCGCTGGGCAGTGCTCGGGCGCTGGCGGCCAGCGCGGGCAGCATGCGGCAGCGTGCACAGCCGCGCGCTGGGCACGTCTGAGTTGGCCATGATGCGGCTCGGAGCCGAAGAGCTCGTGCGGGCGAGGGTGAGAAGACGCGACGACTGAGAGAAGAGTGACGAATGGGTTGGGTGGGTGCAGCGGCAGTCGGCGAGCCAAGCGCCGATTGAGCTCTTGCATGGAGAAAGACGTGGCCACGCGCCCTTTCCAGCAGCACGACCTGCCTGACTAACGCCTGCCCAAGCCCGGGCAGCAGATACCGCCCCCTTCAAGGTCCACTCAGAGTCTACCCCTCGCCCCCCATCCCGGCATTGCAATCTACTCCCGACCTGGCAATATGCTTCTCAGCCTCCCCGTCAGGCCCTTCGGTCAAGTGCGAGAAAAAAGGACAAAGGCAATCTTTCACAGCGGCATACTTGCTGTGATAGGAAGCACAGCTTAGGCACCTTCAGGGAGGCGGAACCAGGACAATGAGGGGGCCTCGGGCAGAGAAAACGCAGCAGCAATACGCGAGGCGTGGGTGGCCCGTGTTGGCGGGGTTGCCCGCTCGCCTGCGACAACGTCACGTCAGAATAATAGCTGCCAGCACGACCCGACTAAACGAACGACTCTCCAGCTGCCACTGCGTACGCCCCCGATCCTGTACTGCAGCTGCTTCCCTCTTGGGCTCTGCGCCTCTCCTTTTGACTGTCTAGTCTCTCCGCCCTCATTGGCACGCCTTCCGCGCCTCCCATGGGCGACTTCAAGCTATCCGCCCAGCTGCAGGGCCACGAAGACGATGTGAACTACCTTGGCCATTGTTGCCGCCATTTTGTCCAAATGCTAATCTTTGGTCTGCCAGGTCCGCAGTGTCGCCTTCCCAGACCCAAGCTTTGCGCTGTCCGCATCCAGAGACGCCACCGTGAGGGTGTGGAAGCTCCTCTCCAACTCGCCGCCTACTTACGACTGCACCCTCGCATCACATGGCACTGCCTTCGTCAACTCGGTTGCCTATGTCCCCCCCTCCCAGAACTATCCCGATGGCCTGATTGTGGCTGGTGGTAAAGACACCATCATCGAGGTTCGCCAGCCCTCCAAAGCTCCGCAAGATAACGCAGAGGCCCTCCTGCTAGGCCACCAAAGCAACGTCTGCGCATTGGATGTGAGCGAGGATGGTCGTACAATCGTCAGCGGTAGCTGGGATACAGAGGCACGTATATGGCAGATTGGCAACTGGGAGGCCTCGACCGTGCTACGAGGCCACACTGCCAGCGTCTGGGCCGTCCTGGCCTACGACCGCAAGATCGTCATCACCGGTATGCAATCTTTCGTGCAGTCTTGCTGCACCGGCGATTTGTGTAACGCGGCCATCGACTGACCCCACCTCTGACATCAGGCTGCGCCGATAAGCAGATCCGCTTCTTCACCACCGATGGCAAGCTTCTTCGGTCGATCCCAGGCGGTCCCGACGTCGTTCGAGCTTTATGCAGGCTACCCAAGGACCATCCGTCGGGCGCCCAGTTTGCATCCGCCGGAAACGATGGTGTCATACGCTTGTGGACTATCGAAGGCCAGCAGGTCGCCGAGCTGCACGGCCACGAGAACTTCATCTATTCGCTCGCCGTGCTTCCCACCGGCGAACTTGTCAGCTCTTCAGAAGATCGGACCGTGAGGATATGGAAGGGTGATCAGTGCGTGCAAACCATCACCCACCCTGCCATTTCAGTTTGGTCGGTGGCTGTTTGCCAGCAGAACGGCGATATCGTCTCCGGCGCAAGCGATCGCATCGTGCGTATTTTCAGCAGAGCACAAGATCGTCAGGCCGATGCAAATGCGATCAAGGAGTTTGAAGACGCCGTCAAGGGATCCGCCATCCCACAGCAGCAAGTCGGCAACATCAACAAGGAGCAGCTCCCGGGTCCTGAGTTTTTGACATCAAAGTCCGGCACCAAGGAGGGTCAAGTTCAGATGATCCGCGAGGCCAACGGGAACGTTTCTGCATATCAATGGTCCACAGCAGCGTCTCGATGGCTCAACGTAGGCACCGTTGTTGATGCTGTTGGCAGCAGTGGGAAGAAGATCTCTTACAACTGCAAGGATTACGACTACGTCTTCGATGTGGACATCGAGGATGGCAAACCCCCCCTCAAATTGCCCTACAATTTGTCACAGAATCCCTACGAAACGGCTCGGAAGTTCATTGAGGACAACAAACTCCCAATCTCTTACCTTGACCAGGTCACAAATTTTATTGTCACAAACACACAAGGAGCAACTCTGGGGCAGTCATCTGGCGCTACTCAAGCACCTGCCTCCGATCCCTGGGGCACTGAGTCAAGATATCGGCCCGGCGAAGTGGGTGCGGCGGCACCTCAAAATATCCCAGCAGCCTCCAAACCCAAGGTCCTACCCCAGACTTCGTATCTGAAGATTGATACCGCGAACTTGGCCGTGATTGAGAAGAAAATCAAAGAAGTGAACCAGCAGCTCCTCGACCAAGGTTCGAAGGACATCTCGCTTAATCCCAGCGACATTTCTGCCCTCTCAGCGACCTGCAGGCAGCTACAGCAGGCATCATCAGCTAAGAGCGCGTCCACTGCCGGCATTGATGTTGCTGTGAAGATAGCGACGACATGGCCTGTGGACAAACGTCTTCCCGGCCTTGATCTTCTCCGCTTGCTTGCGGCAGCATCAGCGACGACAGCTACTCACACCAGTTCCGGTGACACAACAATCGTCCACTTACTGCGAGACGCTGGCACATTCGCTCCAGATTCTCCAGCTAACAATGTGATGCTTGGTGTTCGCGTTTTCGCCAACATGTTTAACACCGAGGAAGGCCGGACCATTATGGACGGTACTTTCGAGGTGATTCACCCGCTCATACAGCCTTTCATCCGCTCGCACCTCAGCAACCGCAACCTTATCGTGGCTATTACCACTCTCTACATCAACTTTGCGGTCCTCCTCACGTCACCCAGCCACAACGCCGACCGCGCGCTCACACTGCTCGACGACCTAACCAACCTTATCAACACAGTCGAGGAGCCCGAGGCTCTTTACCGCGCCCTCGTCGGCGCCGGCACGCTGCTCGCTCTTGGCGAAGATTTCCGCGCTGCGGCTCAGGAGGTGTTTGACTTTGAAAAGGCGCTCGCGCGTGCCGAGCAGGTCAGCAAGGAGGAAAGGGTTAAGTCCGTCGTCACTGAGATGCGGGATGAGCTCGCTTCTGTGGCCGCTGCTGCTGCGTGATGACGGCTTGTTCGTGCTGTAGCCTCATCCTCATCGTCACCATTATAACTAGCACAGAGAGAAAGTGCGTTGAGGGTTTTCCTTTTCCCTTGGAAGACAACGGGGTTCGGGTTTATATCATAGGGCTTACACAGGAGATTAGATCAATCAAATGGAAAAGCACCCCTCTCAGTCCCTTGTTGTTTTTGCGATAGTCACACCTAGTGCAAACTGTGGGTGTAGACTGAATCTGTGATTTTGAAGCTGCGGGCGATGAAGAGGTAAAATAGTCTCAATATTCTCTTGGACATAGACTTTGTACGCCCTGCTGCACTTAGCTTATTCCAAAGTCCGTATGTGTAGCACTGTTCATGGTCATTTCTCGCGTGCACATGTGTGCACGAGTGACCGAGGGAGAAAGGCATCTCGCAGCAGCGGCCCTCTTTGGGGGGAACGGTGGCGGTTACTCTTTGCAAGCCAGCTTCAGGCTCAAGATTCACAGAGGCTATTGAGACAAGCCAGAGCAGAACAAGAGCAAGAACAGGACCAAAAAAAAAAAGAAAGAAGAAAGAAAGAAGAAAGAGAGAAAGAGAAAGAGAGAAAGAGAGAAAGACAAAAAAAATCCCCGAGAGCATCGAGCGCGCCGACGATGAAAGCCCAGCGTGGATGTTTAGCATAATCGTCGATCTTCCTGCTGGGGTTTCCCTGGAGGCGGGGGGCGCGGTGTCTAGGGCAGTGTTTGCTCGACCTTGCGTTTTCAACTGTTACGCTGTATTAGACCATTTTCGTCAGCTTTTTGTTTTTTTTCCCCGCTGTGCGTTCTTGTGTTTTGAGGGGGCTCGATAGCTTGAGGCGGGTGAAGTGTTTGCGGAGGGGCACTGAATGGGCGTTTGGCGGGCGCTCGAGGCAGATGGCCGACTTGCAGTGTGTGTGGCGTGTGAAGGAGGGGAGGGGAAGTCGGTCCGTGGACGTAAATTTTCCTTTTTCCCTTGAATCAACTGCTTATGGCGAGAGAAAGGGTTGTTTCCGCCTGAGGCCAGCGATTCTTATTCCCCTCTCATCTTTTTGCCGTGGCCCCGGACAGGCGTTCCAGTGGAGACGAAGCTACGGAAACGTTGATACGGACATGTTTTCTGGGCAACGGCGGCAGCGGGTGTTCTCCTTCCTCCTTCTCTTGTTTATTTCAATTGACGAAGGCTGGTTGGGCCTGTCCCCTTGCCACCTCACTCGGACGTTTTGGGATTGAGGGGAAGCATGATGAGATCAAGGTCGAAAAGAACGCGTGCGGTTTAGAGTTATAGAGTAAGAGCATAGCAATCAAAGCGGGAATGTATAGATAGCTGGTCTGCTGGTTGGAATAAGCTGTAAATAAGCAAGAAGAAAAAATACCCTACCTCAACTTTGCCCATTCTCTCTTCCTGTGCACTTTCGCCCACTGAATCAAATGCAAATTCTCCACGTTGCAAATGAAAGCAAGAAAATGAGGCTAAAAAAGTGAGTCTTCAGAAGCAAATTCCTCCAAGCCAAATGTCGCCGCCAGCACACCTACGCACGCTCATATCTCTCCCTGAAAAATAAGAAATTGGCTCGCTTAGACCCTCTTTGTGTTGCACGGTAAGAGCACCAGAACCCCAAGGACTTCGTTAAAAATTTGTCGTTAAGGTCATTATCGTGTGGATGGTATCTTGATGTTGTCGCACCGCAGTAGCAAGAACTTTTTTGGTGTTTGCAATCGAGATTTGCCACTTCCTGGGAAGGAGGTAATAGAAGATGGGAATGAACCTTGTAACAAGATCTCCGCGGCGCGGCATGCAAAGCAAATCTAGTTGAACAAGCAAATTGGACGCAGTGAACGCATGCAAGAGCGGAGCACGCGACCGTGTAACCGGGCGGCGGAGAGATCTCGAGTTTGGAAGAAGTTCGCGCGCTAATTAAGTCTTGCCAGTTTGAGGTCGACTGGTGGCAGCAACATCGAACAAGTACAGGCGTACATTGGTTGCGCGAGAACAAGCCTCCAGTTATTTACCGGTATCGGCCACGGCGATCGTCACGTTCATAGATGACTTCGCGTTCGTAGTAGTCGTACTCCTTCGGAGCCTTTGGCGGAGGGGCTTCGAGCTTCTTGCGCTCGTACTCGATCTCACGGATGCGTTGGCGCCGTTCGCGGCGAATGTCATCGGAAATTTCCACAAGCTGAAGAACGTCCTCCTGTTAGAGAGTTAGCAGCAGGGCCCCGCAATGAACCTGTTCTAGGCAACTTACGTATCGCAAGTAATCCATGACATAAAAGAAGTAGTCCGTTTCCTCGTAATCGTAGCCCATCACATCAATGGCCTCTTTGATTACAAGGTCTTTGGTGATTTCCGTCCACATATCTGCGGGCTTATGCTTTGGAGGAGCCTGTATTGGCGGATGGGCGTGCGCAGGTGCTCCCCAGTCGCTTGCATATTCGCGGTCATCAGCGATGAACTTAGACCTCCGGACGCCATTGTAGCGTTGCCAGGTAACCTCTTGACTCCCGCCCCCAACGCCCTCCATCTTAACGCGGTTGGTGCCCGGCGGAACGTCGACAATGGCCCAATCTTTGGTGGCGCCGTTATGAGCTTCACCGATGTAGGCACGCTCCATAGCCTTACGGTTGTAATAGTCGGCTTCACCTTCAATGTCCCACTCGTCGACGGTTTTCCTGCGAGGAGTGCTGATAGATCGGCGGCGAGTGACGATATCCATGTCGTCGTGCGAATGCACAGGCTTACGCTCTTTCACGTCACGTTCGAAAACGATGTCCTCCTCATAAGTCTTGCCATTCTCCCTAGCCACATGGTCAGCTTAAGATTGAGGATACATGCATGCTATCTTACCTTCGATTGCGAATAGAGATTTCAAGAGTCTCATCCTTTGGCGGAGATGGCGGTGGAGGGGGAGGGGTAGGCGAGCGTGCGCGTTCGACACCTGCATGGCTTAGCTTACTGCTACGGGATCTCGAATGTCTAGAGGACAACCCACCATGGTCAATGTGACGGTGATGCGTGATGATTTCCTGGACGATGGGGGGCCTGACGATCGGTTCCGGCGGCGGGGGCGGGGGCGGGGGAGATGGCGGCAGTTCGGGACTCGGCGACCTCTCTGTCCGCCTGATGATGATCTCCTGCTTCTCCGGTGGTGGAGGAGAAGGAGGGGGAGGCGGTCGCCTTCTGATGACGAACTCTTCCTTCTCCCGGGCAACAAGATCGCCTCTGCCTCCGTGAGACGAGGGGGCTCGGTGGCGTGGTGGGCCTTCAGACTCAGTTCTACGAATGCTGATTTCCTCCCTCTCAACCTCACGAGGTCGAGGAGGCGGAGGGCCTTCGTGGCGCCGTACTCTGATCTCCTCACGATCGGCCTCGCTGGGCGGAGGCCGAGATCGAGCGCCTTCACCGCGACGGAAAACAATCTCGTCACGCTCAATTTCGCGTGGCTTGGGTCTCGGCGGCGGAGGCGAGCGCTCCTCATGCCTGAAGATGATTTCCTCCCGTTCACGCTCACGTGGCTGAGACCTGGGTGGACGTGGCGGAGAGCGTTCGTCGCGCCTGATTGTAATCTCTTCACGATCAACGTGGGAGCGGGGCTTGGGCGGGGGAGCATCGCGGCGGAAGACGATTTCGTCACGGTCAGAGTGGCTGGAACGACTGGGCGGAGGTCTCTCCGGTTTCCTGTCGCGAATGATGATTTCCTCGCGCTCGACTTCCTTGCGGGGTTTCGGCGGCGGCGGCGGACTCCATTCCTCTCTCACGGTGCGACGGTCGGAGACGACCAGCGGGCCAGCGGTGGTGCGGCCATAGTCCTCGCGGAGGAAGTCAGGCTGAGGGCCGGGACGACGCACGCTGTATTCGGTGCGAGGGCCTCGGATTTCCTGGTCGAGCTCCTCGAAGTCGCGCTGACTGCGACGGCCGCCGCCGCCGTAGAAGTCGCGCTCGCGTTCATCGTAGTACTCGGCGGTGGGATATGCGCGGCGGGACCCCATGGTGGTGGGCTCGAGGATGAGGGGGATCGGCGGAGCGATGTGCGCCCGCAGGCCGGGCGGCTGGGCGTGTCGAGGAAGTGTGGAGAAGGCGTCGAAGGACAGCACGGGTGTAAGGGCGCGCAGGCGAGGTGGAGGGCGGACCCTTAGCTTAAGGGCGGCCGAGGTGAGGGCAGGCAGCGAGCAGTTGGACAGAGTTGCAGGTTGGGCGCCGGCTGTTGGAGTTGGCGGGCACTGCTTGGGTTTTGCTTTCGCGACGTCATTCCAGCAGTGGCTGGCTCGCTGCCAGCTTCATCAGGCTGCTCGTGCCCGCACACGCACACGCCCACGCCCACGCCCACGCCCACGGCCAGCCCCGGCCGCGCAGCACGAACAGCCTTCCCCAGCAAGAATAGCAATATCGCTCATCTGCCGACCGCCCGCCCACGCGTCTGACGACCCGACAGCCGGCCGCCTCTGCGCGCCGGGCTCCACCAGGCGCGCGAAACCGGTCCATTTTACAGCGACAGCCCTGCCGCCCGACCGGCTCGCTCCAGATTCGTGGCCGCACGCTCGACCGTGGATCATCAGCCTAGCCCTCCCGCAGCACCGACCTGCCCAGCCCAACCGAGCATTGCGCTCCCCCAGCTCCCAGGTTGCCCTCGCAGGACCGGCTGCCCACCCGCCAGTCTCGGTCGGCGCGTTTCAACGGCTGTCGTAGATAAGGTGCTGCTCCTCCAATTCCCTTGCCCGCATGTGACTCCGTCGACGGCAAAAAAGGCATCGGTGAGCGATTGCCGGCCAGCTGCGCGATGACGACGTGGTGCAGCGCCCGCCGGCCTGGCCCCGTTTCTGGCAGGCTTCTCGCCCCGGTCTCCGCCATCGTGCCACGCTGCCCGCTTGCTGCTGCGCGCTCTTATAGGGTTGCCGGTCCGGCCCTCGTCCTTGCTTTCACGAATCGCCTGTCCGTCCACGGCCTTCTATGAGATCAGGATGGACGCGCCCGCCTCTGCTGCGCTGTTTGACCATTCTGCACCATGCCATCGCTGATCCCCCGCCAGCCTGCCGCTGACCTGCATGCACCGTCCGTGATTGGCTCATGCACTGATCTCTCCCGAGCGAGCGCGGAACTCCCCCGGCCATTGGGTACCCCGGGTCCCAGGCCATTCTATGCCTCCGACCGCCTTTCTCTGTGCTACTGTTACGCCTTCTTCCTACTGATAGATTCCAACGGATTCTGCTCATACTTCAACCGGCGGTGTTATTCAGACAATACTGACGAATATGTACAACGGAACCAGCTTTGCGATCACGCCAATGGCCTGCCTGGCCCAAGTCGTCGAGCATGCGTCTGTCTATTGGGCCTTGTGTTTTGAGATTCTCGGACGAGTCAGAAGCATTGTCATGGATGCGATTCAGTCGCAACCCAGTGCTTTCGCCATAAGACATTGTATGCCGCACCTCGAAGTTTCTACAAAAACTTCTGTCTATCCGCCAGCTCTCTGATGGCCCTCTTCAACTTGTCGATACGTGCGTTGTCTATTGAGATGCAGGCGAGCCATCTTCTGCCGTTTAGCAACCCCAATCTGAACGCTGACCCATCGCGTCGGCACAGTAGGAAGCTCTCACACGAACGGCAAGGCGAAGAGGCATATAGCGGTAAAGATGCACTACTCGGTCCATGCTAACTCGGCATCTCCGGGGCAGCTGCAGCTGTCTCGTTTTGTGCGCTGTTGCCTGCCGACGCCGCATCGCACGGTCCCCGAGCCGGGATCAAGCCAACAATTCATCGAGCTGTGCCCCCGGGAGTAAGAATAGAGTACTGGCCGCATACCATCACTGAGTAACTGGGCAGATTCCCTGTTATTCCATGTGCTCCAAGTCTACTCGCGCCGTTGCGTGCAACCAAGAATATAGCGCTTGCATGCAGATATCACGCTCAATCGGTGCTAGCTGATGCTCTGTGCTCGTCAACCGCAGCAGCTCTGGCCCTCGAAGATGTACGAGACCGACGTTGTCAAGGAATTCTACGAAAAGCCCATCGCTTTACAAAACACGAATCATCGACGCTTAGGGCGTCTGAGGTATTGATCTGCAGTTCGTTCCTTTCTACGGTGCAGGCAAAGAGCCAGGGCCGCCGGTCGCATCTCATCAACGGAACTGTGTCCATGGGCTGCGGCACAGCAGCAGGAGGCTAAGATCGGCTTTGACATGTGCCCCTGCATGTTCGCCACCTGCGTGTGGGAAAGTCTATCACTGGAATGGATGGACTTTTATGAATGAGTGGGTCGCGAAGCGGACCATTGCATACAGGTGGCTTCTCTTCGTTTCACATAAGAGTCCTCTAGGCGCGACCGGTGTACTTGTTTGCCAGTTAACTTGTATTCCGCACTATCAGCAGTAGACCGCAGTTGCCCAACTATAGTGCTATATCTACGTGCGCTGTAGAATGTTTCACCTGGTTTCCTCGTTGCCTATCTTCTCGTTTGGACCAGCAAAAGCCGACGGGTCTGGGCACTACCCCAGTAGCGAACGCTCATAGGCTCAACCGTACTTCGCTGGAGTACAGCCCCATATATTTTTACTACAGCGGGAGACTGAAATAGAGCACAACACGGCGCGTCCCTTTCTTGTGCGCCGCGCCGCGCGTGACTCGGTGGGCGTGCTTCTTCAGCGCTACGCCGCACAAAGCGATGCAATGCGTACCTGCCACCGTCTCAGCCGCGCCTTTCCCATCGCACGCTGCAACTCGCGACCACCCTTCTCTAGTAGCTTCGAGACAGGAAGGCTCTTCGGCTGCCTCGGTTCTCTGCCCATCCATCCCTCGGTCAGGTACTCAATTACCAAACCTCCACGCTTCAGCGGCCCGGATGAGCCTCCTCTAACACATCTACCGGTGAAGCATGGCTGTCGTACGACTCTTCGTTATCTACACGGTGGAGTTGAACGGGCCTATCTACTATCAGCCGGAAGACGCCACGACAGACTTCCAGGTAAGCAAAGAGCCGCTTCTGTCCCCGCTGAAACCCAGACATCCTGCTGATTTCTTCCTCCAGTCGCTCGAGACCTTCATAAGAGATGTCTACCAGAAAAGCGCCTCAGACTTCGAGCTCCATATTCATTACAATCGGGAGTGTAAAGGTCACAGCGAGGTAATCCAGCAAAGCTTCGACGCGCACATGAAAGAGAACCGCCTATTCCCCGGATCGATGGAGAAGCGCAATTACTTTGTATGCTTCATTCCGAAGGCCGCCGTGCCGCAGGACCCTTTCTCTTCGGACCCGATAAATGAATTGGAGAAGAGCCCGGACCTGACCGGTGAACGTACCGACAATGACGACGCCACGCACCACAGACACGACAATGGCACACGGGGAAGTCACCGGGCTGAACACCGGACAGTGCTTGGTACTAAGCGGCGAGCTGAGAAACTGCTAGGTGATTTCAATATCCACCATGGTGCTCATATGAGGAGCCATTCAGTGCCGGTGATAGAAGGCCTGAATCAACCCCTTCATCAGCCCCTTCATCACGATCAGAGATTCCATAATCAGCGAGCTCGTATTCCTCTTCGAGAAAAGGGTGCAGCCACAGACTTAGACGTGAGCATAAAGCGGACAGCGGATCACGTCTCCCAAGCGCAAGAACATCCGAAGCGTCGACGTATCTCAGATGCCAACCAATCCGCGGCGACGGGAGCCCTTGTGGGAAGGCCTGGTCACGCCAGGGCCGACAGTCCTCAGCAGGGTCTTCCGAACTCAATTGAACTTGCGTCAAAGGGGCCACTCGAAGCAGAACCGACTGCAGCCACTGGCTCCGCGAGTCGTCCGGTGAGCATTTCCTCCAGAGATTCATCGCCAGTTCCCGAGTCAATGCAATCTGCACTGGCGCCCCGCCCAAGGGAGCCGGTCAATGACCACAAGCCGCTATACGAGTTTTTGCTGTCGAAGAGGATAGCGAGCAAGAACTGTTATGTAGTAGGCACTGTCAAACCCAGCAAAGTACCATCCACCTTTCAGCTTCCCGAGAGCGGCCGGATGAACGCAGTCACCGTTCGTCTCGATCGATTCGAGAACGGCAGAATTTCGCACTTCGTTTTAGACCGGGACGTGGAAGGCAACCACTGGCCAAAACCATGCTACTGCAGAATTGCTCAACACGAAGTGGATTACTTCCCAGTGCTCGAACCGCTGAAGGGGAAGGACAAGATTCGGGAATTCCTAAAGAAATACAACGGCTTTTTGCTGAAAGGCGTGCCTTACGACACCGCGTCTGTGGTTGACCTTGGGGACGAAGAGGACAATGAGGATGACGATATGGTTGGGGGCGACTTGTCCAAACATAATGGCTCCCTTCTTGTCCGACTTCGCGTCCCGAAACAACTCCTGAGCCACCTTCAGGCCTTAGATGACCTCGGAAATGTAGCCAGGTAAGCTTTGAAGACTTATCAATTGCAAACGATACTGACAGGCTCTAGTGATGGCTGCAAGAGGAGGAACGCGAGCGCCTCTAAGGCAGCCAATCAGGGAGGTATGCGCGAATCTCAACCTGCGGCTCTTGTATGCATGAGGTGCCATACTGATGGCAAGAATTGTCGTGCGACCAGTCTCAAAAACCAGACCGGCTGTCAGCGCTGCATCTGGTTTCATGAGCAATGCAGCCTCAGTAGTTCCGTAAAAAACAAGAGCAGCGATGGGGAGTGCAGTACAATGACAGATGCGTTAGAGATTAGAACTCAGCTTATGGCTACCAGGGCCAAAGCTACAGAGACTGCAGCTTCGGATTTGTCGCGATTGTTGTTTCCTGAAAACGAAATAGAGCTGGATCGAGAGAGAGAGCAACAGGAAAGAAGCTCCGGAAGTAGCCCAGTTGCCACGCAAGACCCGCCGTCCGCACCTGGTCCTATCGACAACCTACCGCTGGCGAGCGGTCATATAAGCGAATTGAGTACTGATGGCACTACCCAGCGCCCCAGTGCGTATGTTCTGCCGCCGTCGAAGCCTCAGCCGCCGCCAAAACCTGCCAGCGATGACGAAAAAATGGCGGCTTCCTCCCATCTAAGCAGGCGTAAATCCGCAGTTAGTTCGAACGAGCTCCCGCGAGCAGGTCCTCAACAACGGCTGCGCACTCATCGCCCGCCCTCTCGACCGAACGGTGGCGCATACGTCAGATTGAACATCCGCTATACGGACCACATCGACCTCCGTGACTGCTCCATCCAGCTCAACTTCACGTACGGCGTCTCCGCACCCGTCGAATGGAAGCCGTCGGAGATCATGGAGCGCATCATCCGGGACGGGATCGAAGACAGAATCATAAATGAGAGGAGTCTGACGGAGCAGCGGCTGGCCGAGCTCGCGGAGGCTGATCTGATCGTTTTTATCAAGAGGACGGGCGACGGCCCGTTGCAGCTGTGGTTCAGGTCGTGGGAGGTGGACACGGCGGATGTGGTGCCGCGGTCGGTGCTGCTGCTGACCGAATATGTTGGGCGCACGCTGGATGTGAGCGTGGAGATTTGGCGGAAGGGGAGTAAGGGCTTTGGGGAGAACAAGACGAGAGTCCTGGGGAAAAGGTGAAAGGGAATGGGGAGAATTGTTGTACGTGATGGAGCGGAAGAAGGGATGGTGGATACTAGTGGAGAGGGGTTTGATCTGGTGAATTGGGATGGTAAGCTGCCGGCGCGGATTTATGGTTTGGCAATGTCACGGGTTCTAGCGGGGCTGCCCTTGGCGTGTGTTTTGGGAACGTGGAGCCGCGCGGATATGCGATTTGCGCTGTACAGGGGTCGGTGCATTTCGTATAGGTTGCTCCGGTTTGGGGAAAAGCTTTAGCCATTTTCTGGTGGGTGGTTTAAATAGGTATTTCGGAAATCAAGTCCATGATGATCATCTATGTCACGGATTTTGTATTGTGACCGTTTGAGTGGAGGCTTGTAAAGCTGCATTTTACGACCACTTATGCTCTGGGGATAGAGGAAGAGATAATTCAAGATGGTAGAGCCGGGCGTTTGATACGCCGCTCTCCAATCTTCATGTCTTCACCAGACGATCTCAGCAATATAACCAGTAAGCGTAGGAGGTTGTTTATGTAGATGTCAAGGCGTAACGATGGTCTACAGCTCTGATCTCACGCCGCGCTTTCATTCGCTCGTATAGAACCAGGGTGCGTGCGGAGCAGTTTTTGGAGGGCTATGCTTATGCTTGGGGCCGGAGCTGCGCCAGCTGACGCTGCGGCGACGCGAAGCGAGAAGCGAAAAGCAGTCCCGCTCGCAACCTCAGCCCGTCTCCAAGAGGCCTTTCTTTCCCGCCTGCGACAGGCCGTGCTTCTCGGAAGGTCGGGGCGGCATGGATCCCGTGTCGTCGCTGTCGCTTGCGCGTAACGTCATTCAGCTCGTGGAGTTCAGCAGCAAGATCATCATTGGCGCTGCGGACCTGTACTGCGATGGGGTGAGCCAGGAGGATGCGGAGCTCCAGGATGTAAGTCGCCTTTTGTGGACGCTTTTGGGACGCTGCTGGCTTATGTGAAGGTCACCGCGAGCTTACTACGATACTCTTATACTCTTCCGCCGTCAGATCGACCTCGTCAACCGGCGAGCATGACGTCGAGTTGAGCGACATTGCTGACACGGCTGAGAGGGTTGGGGTGGAGCTTGCAGCATTGCTGAGGGCTCTGGAGTTGCCCAAGGACGCAGGGTATCGGACGTGGAAGGCCGTGCGCCTGACTATGAAGGGCATGTGCAAGCGGAGCAAGATGAGGAGCCTGGAGGGCAGGCTGCACAGCTTACAAGGATTTCTGAACACGTGGATGATACGCTCGATCAGGTATGTGCTGCGCCGTCCGAATGGACAGAGTGAAGCTGATAGGTGCATGGCAGAGAGGGGACGTCGGCGGTCTCGAAACAGATGGCGGAATTGGTCAAGAGGCAGGAGACTCTTGGAGCGGAAACGACAAGGTCGTTCAAGCAGATGCGCCAGGTGCTTCTGGAAATCCGAGTCCTTGCTATGCAGAGCAAGGGTGAGACAAGGCGGAAAGAGACAGAAGATAGGAGCAGAGCTGTACCGCGACACGAGGCCGTACCCGGAAGACCCTCGGGAATCGTTGGTTCAGTTCGGCACTTCTTTTCCGAGATGGCATCCGCCAGCGATGACAGCACGGGACCACCGAAGGATACCAGAACAGCGGCTATGAGAGATAAAATGAGAGTTTGGCCGGAGATCTTGAAGCATCTGTCCTTCGTTTCGGAGAAAGCGAAGCTTATATCTAGAGGCCAACAGCTTCTCCGGAGTCTTTACGATCCAGACCTGATTCTTAGGTACATATCGGTTGTAGAGGAGTATCCAGACACTTTCCGCTGGATCTTCGAGGATTATACAAATGGCTTTAAAAGCTGGCCTGAATTCGACAATGGAACCTACTGGATCTCTGGAAAGCCTGAAGCAGGAAAATCAACACTCATGAAATTTGTTCGTGAACACAAGCACACGGATGTTCTACTGCGGAATTGGGCAGGCCCGCACGAGCTGCTCATAATCAAACATTTCTTCTGGATCTCCGGCACTGAGCTACAGCGATCGCAAGAGGGGCTCTTGCGGTCGCTGCTTTTCCATCTGCTTCGTCGATGGCCACATTTGATGCCCCTGATCTGCGGGGATTGTATTCGAGGGGATAAATTCATAAATACGCAGCCTTGGAGTGTCTATGAATTGTCAAGGCGCCTTGTCAATTTCCTTGATCATTTACGAAAAGATGCAAAAATCTGTGTCTTCGTGGATGGCATGGACGAGCTCGAAGGCGACCATACCGAGATTATTAGTCTGCTCGATCGATTTACTGCTCTTGGCAGGGGCAAGCTCTGTGTTTCAAGCCGCGATTGGAACGTCTTCGAACGAGCCTATGGCTCACGGTGCCAGCAGATGCGGGTTGAACGCCTCACAAGAAGCGATCTCAGACGCTATGTTCATAGTAGGCTTCATGGTGACGAATCCATGAGCCAGATATTGGATAAAGAACAGGATCCGCGTATGAATTTGCTCGAGAAGCTGCTCGACAACGCCGAAGGTGTATTTCTCCAGGTCAAGCTCGTTGTCAGGTTGCTTCTGAAAGATTCGGTCAATGAGCCAACCCTACGCGAGGTCTATCCCCTAGTCGATGAACATCCGAAACAGATCGATCCACTGTACGAAAGGATGCTGCGAGCCATAGACCAGTCCCCATTTGTGCTTGATGCCGCTCAGACGCTCCAACTCTGCCTTACGCTCAGAGTGATGACAATCGCCGGCCTATGGTTTTTCAGTCGGGAAAGAGAAGATCCGGACTATGCTTTGACGCGAAAAGTACGGCCTTTGGCTGAAGAAGAGCTTTCCCAGTTTCAGAAGACATACTCGAGACTCTAAGGTCGATGTATGGACTTCCTAGAAGTTTCGTGCATAGACGCACAAAGCGAAAGCTCCAAAGGAGTACTCACGGGGCACGAGGAGATATCTTTCTCTCATGGAACTGTGAGAGACTTCTTCGAGCAACGAAAAGAATGGCTACGGAGCAGATCAGGATCTGAATTCATTGTACATCTTCCCATGTGCAAGATAGAGCTTGCATTTCTGAAAGCTTTCCCGCCAGCTCCACCAGGTAAGCTGAACGATATTTGCGAACCAAGCTGCCTTGACAATTCCTCGCTGCAGGTTGACTTCCACGCTCGTAAGCTGAATGTATTTCTCAATTTCGCCAGAGAATATGAGAAGGAAACAAGAAGCGCCCTGATGCCGTTACTGAACGAAGCCGAGAAGTATTTTTGGACTATCTCCTGCCTGTGATTTTAAGGTCCTTACTACACGCTCCTATCCCGGAGAATGGAATTCCTAGTTGGGGTTGATTTGAAACTAAAACTTGAGGAACAGGCAAAGAGGTTATCACACGGCCCGCCCCAGGCTGTGAACTCCTGTGAATACAGGCGGCATCTTTTTCTGGGAATGACTATTCGCGCGGGCATAGTGAGGTTCGCCGAGATTCAGTTAGAAGCTACCCCAGAAATTGCGAGCGGCCACCTACATAACCAACCTCTTCTGGACTTCGCTCTCAGGTCATTCTCTACAGGTTGGTATTGGCTCCCTTATCCTGTACTCAACAACAAAGATGTTTCCCGAATGCTCCTCAGGAAAGGTGCAAAGCCAAACGAGGCAGTTCCAGACAGAAGTGGAGCTACCGTGTGGTCAAGTTTCTTGGCGGAATGGAGTATCAGCTGGAAATGCCGGGACGTGAGCAGAGACCTTATCGAAAAGCTCTTAGAAAATGGCGCGGACCCTTGTGCTACCGTTGATTTGTCGGAAGAAGAGGGGGACGCTGACAAGGAGAGCATTGAACAGGTCCTGGCACGTCGTTTGCCTGCGGCTGGTCCACTCTTTGCAAAGCTAGCGCAGAAGCGCAAGGAGGCCAAAAGGAAAGGCAGGTTCTGGAGAGGGCTAAAAGTAATATGAGCTTGTGCTGTGTGTGTGAACGAAGCGTTCACGTTTACCGAAAACATACGGTAGAAGTCCCCAAAACGCAAGCCTCAGTGCACAAACAGGCGATGGGACGTGAGACTACGCCACCTACCTGTCCTGGGCCACTCAATTCAGGAGTGAGGCCCAAGCACCTCCTAGTCTCTCGATGCAACTGCTTCGTCTCGGTTGAGCAGACTGACCACAAAATTTAATCATACACAAAGGTTTTGTGCATGTCTCGCAGAGCTCTATCTCTCAGAATATGGCGATATACACAGGGTGAATGTAGAGCCACTCAAAAAGCCAAGTAGTCAAACTCAGGGACACTCTCATCCATATCCTTGTCCACCCATTCCAAAGCCCAACCCGTCCTTGCACTGATCTCCCACCTTGCCGCCTTCCAGTCCTGTTCCGTTAAACTCGAAAAGGAATCTTCCAGGGTTTCCTCAGATATGGATATCTGCCACGGATACTGCAGGCTGCCGTAGATATCCACACCTTTTACACTCTGGCCGATGAGAGTGAGCACGTCTTCCATCTCCTCGTGGAGCCAGTTGTCATCCTTCATGAGCTTCACGTGTAAAGTACGGAGATTGGGCAGCGAAGCGCCGAAGATCTCCCATGACTTGGCCCAGGCATCGCGGTGTTAAAGGGGATCCTTACTGGGGTGGCGTGAGTACCTATTGGGTTGAAGTTGGCTGGAGAGGTTGAAGGTGCGGATATGCTGGAGGCGAGATGGGGCAGTAATGCTCAAAAAAATGAGGGTGGTATGGAGTTCGATAGTCATGAATGCTGGAGTGGAGTAGAGGAGGTTTATGGCTTCGGAGTAGCTGGAGCTGCGCCGTCAACATGATTGATTGGGACAAATGGAAGAAGGACGCATACATCAATCTGCATGTTTGGAGGAGACGGAGCATGTGTACAGGGGCTGATCGAGTCTTTATGCTGTTTTGGTCCTCGGGCTCGTAACGAAATCGATCGGTGCTAAACTTCGTATGACAGCAGAGAGTCGCACCATTTGTATGTTCGCCGCAAATGAGCACTTGATTACGGCCAATTACTTCCTCATAGATGAGTAACCTGACTTCCTTTGGGAGTGCACTAAGGAATAAGGATTGATGCTGATGACAAGTAGGTTTCGGGAGATGTGTCGGGGTGATAGTAGCCCAGATAGCATCAAGTAGAGTCAGGGGAGGAGGGTCAGGTGGGGGAAGAGTAAGGGCGCGCCGACGCTGAGAAGCACCAGCGCTGACCATCCGTCTCTGGTATAGCTCTGGAGATAGGTGCGAGTGGGTGTACATGGCCATGGTTCGTGTTGTAAAGTGGATGAAATATCGGATAGGCGGTTCGAATAGCACCATAGCATTTGACAGCTATAAACGCCGGCTGCTGCCTGAATTGATAAGCGCCTCGGCATTTCCTGTGGATCCACCATCTCATTTCGCGGTGTACAAAACATCTCGATAGCAACGGGGCCTAGGCAGAAATTATTGACATGATGTGATTGGGTTCAGCGATACGAGTCGCGAGGGTGGAAGAGGGGCAGAGTGGAAGGCTCCCGCTAACCGCATCTGGAGAGCCGATTATTGTGGCGCGTCGCGTCACCAACTCGGCACCTTCACCGCCATGCTCAACCTCTTCCTATGTTGACACCTGGAATGGCCAACTTCTAAACTTCTTGGCTCCATCTCTTACCCCTACTATGCTACCTGCTGGCTTCTTGCGTGCTCTTGCTCCGTTCCCATTGCTTCCAACTCCAGCAACGGGTTCTGCAGGTATATCTCGGTCGCGCTGCTCATCACTGACGCGGCCGCAGGAGCGAGCTGCAGCGGATAGGCATGTACATCTCAAGCGGAATGTACGACGGCGCGAGAGTGAGGGAGAGGAAAAGGCCGGACTGTTGCATTGATGGAGGGCGACCTACGTGCACTCAGTGAGCAGCTGAATTGCTCAGACATCGACTTAGCGGGGGCAAGAGGGCTGCGGACGGCCACCAATTCTTCGCTCTCCTGCCGAGGCCATCGGCGATGCAGGCCCACGCCATGGAGACGGCGCAGTGGATGACACATCAAAAGTATTGCCACTATGCGATGATACCTTAGATGTTGTCTGCGGACTAGAGCATCCAAAGGAGTGATACGGGCAGTCCTCATGGATGGTGGCAAGGAGCATGTGTCACAGGTCGTGCATCCAATTTGCTCATCAGCTTCTTCTCGCGCCTGGCCAATCCCCACAGCCGATCTCAGGGACTCAAATCGGAGCGTTTGTTAGTACAAGTCCCACGCAGGTACAGGTCATAAGGAGATGAAACATGTGCGCGCACCGGCGGAGGAGTTCTTCAACGTGGTCAATGCGCGGCGAGGGACTTACCACAATGCCTCTTCGAGACCGGGTACGCGGAGAAGTTTCCTAATTTTTGCCCCAGCACGGTCACGCTCGTCTATTTCGTCGTTGCCCGACGCCTTGCCATGGGGCAATATCGCCTTCCCTTGCACGTTATTGCTCCAGTCGGTGGCCGAGCGCCCACCACGTCTCACGAGAAGCGGGGTCTGTGGGGGGGCTCATGGCCTGTTTCTGGCAGTTGCGACTGTGCCGCATTCATGCCGATTCTTCACCTCCCTCCTCAAATGCGGCCCGCGTCCTTGCGCCGTGCGGCTGTTCGAGCCGACCCTTTTTGATCCTTCGTTCTCCCGCCTCCTCAGCCTTACCGTTGTCGCGCGCTAATTACCTGCCTCGCACACCAACATGGCTGGGACAGAGCAGCATATCGAGGTCGATGCAGGGGTGAGTGCCCTATCAGCGGGCCATCCGGTCTGGTGATCGCATGCATCTCGTGCTGCCCGCTTCCTCGCGTGCCGCTTTTCTCGCCTCGATCCGTCGAAACCAAGTCTGACTTGCGAGCACTGTAGTTCGAGACGGACTCCGCCCTCGGAAGCATCGACGAGCAGCTCTCCGCATACTCACAATCCCTCACATCAAGCGTGACCGCATATCCCATTGAGAACGGCCGCCGCTATCATGCCTACAAAGATGGCGCTTACTTCATGCCCAACGACGAGAACGAGCAAGACCGCCTCGACCTCCTCCACCACATGGTGATGCTGGTCACAGACGGAAAGCACTTTTTCGCGCCGCTGAAAAAGGACGAGGTCAAGCGCGTCTTGGACGTCGGCACAGGAACAGGTATTTGGGCAATTGAGGTGGCCGACAGGTACCCGGACGCGGAGGTTCTCGGGAACGACCTGAGTCCTGTGCAGCCGAACTGGGTGGTGCGTATGCGCACATGCTCCGAGCGAGGCGGTGGCTGACTTTCGAATAGCCGCCGAACGTCAAGTTCGAGGTCGACGATGTCGAAGCGCCATGGACACACGCCAGACCCTTTGATCTCATCTTTGCTCGCCAATTGGACGGTTCCATCTCGGACTGGCCCGCGCTCATTGCGAACATGTTCAAGCATACCAGGCCTGGCGGGTGGACTGAGTGAGCATGTCCAGTTCAGAGATTTCTTCATTACGGGAGTCTACTAATCACCGCCTGGCAGGCTCCATCTGTTCGACACGCACTACAGGTCCGACGACGGTTCTCTTAAGCCAAATGCATATATCAACCAGTTCCTAGCTACCCTCGAAGAAGGTTGCAAAAAGCTCGGCAAGGAGCTCTATCCTGGACCATTGGCCGAGGGTTGGTTGAAAGATGCGGGCTTCGTCAACGTGCACGCGCAAATGTACAAGATTCCTCTGGGGCCGTGGCCGAAGGACAAGAAGATGGTGAGTGAGGACTGAATGATTGGGTTTGGATACGCCACTGACTTCCTGGATAGAAAGAAATTGGACTGGTCAACCTCATGCAATACCTGGATGGCCTCGAGGCATTCTCGTACCGCATGTTCACCAGCGTGCTGGGCTGGAAGCTGGACGAGGTGAAGGTGATCAATGCCAAGGTTACGCAGGAGTTGAAGAGCAAGACGATTCATCCGTATTACACGCTGTAAGCAAGATCTTGATACTCCATGAGGTTACTATGCTGACAACAGGACAGCTGGGTTGCGTATGGCCAGAAACCAGAGCAGTGATACGGAATCATGGAGGGATACCGGAACGAAAGTTGTTCCACCGGATTTTGGAACGGGATTGGGTTATTCAGCAACGAGGAAAACGGGCTAGAGCAGATGGTAGTGTTCGCCTGACCGAAAATCATCGTCAGAGCAAGCAGGAAAGACCAGCATTTAATACCTTTTCTCTTCAATATGGTAAACATGTTCTATCCTCCAATGTCGTCACTGTATAGCTGTACAATCACTAGCAGACATCCGTACTTACGTAATGTACAGTAATTGGTCTCCCTATAGACACCGCAAACCTCCCGCCGCGCCGCTCCATCCCATCAAGCATACTAGCGCTGTCGTGCTTGACTGCAAGCCCGATCAAATTTCAATTTCACCTTCTATCCTCCACAACAGCGACCGGCAATGGCAATCGAACAGTCTACGCAAGATGCAGTATTGAATGTGGGGAAGAGCATGGCAATGTAAAAAGGCCAGAATGTCACCTACAATGGCCGCACCCGCTAACCGCACTCACATAAGCTTTTTAAACCCGAAGCGGCACTGCGACGCCGAGGTCCGCTGCAACAACGAGACGCGCTACTCCTGCCACAGGTTCGTCTGTTACACGCAGTTCGAAGTCTTTGTCAAAGCCTACGATCGCGACGGACAATGGCATCAACGTATGCAGACCGCTTCTACCTCGGCCAAACTTTATCTGGCAACACTCGACCGCAGCAGCAAACTTGTGAGAACGTCATCATCATCATCACTGAAGACTATTGCGCCGTCGCCCGCGCCCTCCTCAAGTTCCTCTACCGCCTCGATGACGCCGCCCTGAACGCCGCTGACGACTCCCTCTGCCCGGAGGAAGCCACGCTATTCTACTGCACGCGGCCACGCCGCCGCCGCGCCCAAAACGCTCGCCCACCAGCCCGGCAAAAGACGCGCTGTAGGACGCGAGGCAGCGGCTGCACTTCTATGCAGCGGTCAGGACGGCCTACGAGAGCACGATCGAGACGGGATCGCGGGCTGAGGCATGCTGTGGGGATGTCGCGGCGGAGCATTCCGACGCGCTGATGGAGGGCGCAGCGGAGTTCAAGGGAAACGGTGGATGAGGTCAAGTCGTTTGGGAGGGATCTGTCGGCGGCGATGTGGAGGGGAAGGAGTTTGGATGGTGAGGATGTTGACTAGTCCGGTGGGTTTGTTGTGGGAGGGTATTTGCCGTGGACTGGGAGGCGATGGAGGCAGGTAACATATTTTTTTTGCGTGCATTATAGTAGAGGCCGCACGCTGAGGAGGGAGTTGGGCGTCGTACCGAAGACGATCGTCGGGATTTTGAGGTAGTGAGAGGCCAGAGCTTTCTCTGCCGCCCCGGAGGTGGGAGCATTCGCGGCAGCGCGGCTATCGGGAACAAGGAAAAGAACCGGAGGCGGGTAAGACGACGCAGCATGCAGGCATAACAGGGAGTTTCTTCGCGGACGCTCAAAGAAAGCCGGCATGGTTCTGCAATCTACGATGTACTTTGGGATGTAAGTATGCGGTAGTTAAGAGCACTGAGATGATGAGGTGGCGTACTTTGTCAATCTATAGTTCCGTCTACGATTCCGAGCTGGAAGTTATCGGGATGACGCTCACGATATTGGAAAACAATCTCACCTTTTACATCCTCGCAGCGAATGAAAACTTTAGCGGAGAGGGTTCTCTCACCACCTCACATGATTGAAATGGGGTAAGCCCAAATGCCACCGACGCAGCGAGGACGAAGTAGCGCATTTTTGGTGCCCATCTTCGACTCTTCCATCAGCCCGCTGCGAACCTTTTACACGCAGGCTCCCTCACCACGGCCCTCTCGCACCATGGACGAGGAAGTAGACCAAGCTTTGCAGGCGCCATTGCGTAACGTTGCGATCAAGTGCGCATATCCGGGACACCACTTGCGCAAGGCACTGACCCTACGTATTTTAGTCTCCTCAACGCCGGGCCCTACTCCATTAGCGAGGCCCACTGTAGTAATGGCGGTAACTAACCATACTACAAATGCATCGGCTGCACTCAGTCCGAAGTCTTCGCGGGAGCGTGCGACCTAGAGCATGATTACAAGGTACTTTGTATAACGCGCCGTCTTCTGTCACTCATACTAACCATTACAAGATCCTCAACCATTTCTGGTAATATTAGCTTACAATAAAAATTAGAGGAAGTCCTGAGAGGAAATCATTCGCATCGCTGAGGGGGGCTCCTGCTTCCGTAAAGGCGCTTCTGCAGTTCTTGTACCGCGTCTGAGACATACCACTCCAGACATCCTCGACACCATCTTCGCAGTCCTCTTCCACGTGTCCGCATACGCCATCGGAGAAGTCTATGTCGCGAAGGCTTGAGGGAAGCCGCCGAGCAACGCTCTAAAGAGCTCATCTGGGCTGTTTGGAAGGATCAAAGGTTCAGGCCCGTGATCCAAGCGTTGTACGACTCGGCTGTCGTGTAGGGCTTGAGGGACATCACCGCCAAGGCCGTAGTTGAAAATTTCTCCGAGCTGCTGCGGTATCATAGCTTCAAGAATTGCATGGGCGAAATTGGAACTTTCGGCAGGGATATGGCTGTCGCTGTCCATGTGAGAGATGGGCCTGAAGATGCATAGATACGAGCGTTCTCGCTGCGCCGCTGCCAACAGCATGGACTCTTATAAATACTCAAGCAGTTGCTTTTTCGATTGCGTGGCTTGTATATGGGCATCAACATTAAAGGAATGGATGCAGGAGGTATCCTGGTCTCGATTCAGCGCTAAGTAGCTTCACGGGGGAGCAGGAAAGGGTGCAGTAGGCATTAAAGTCGTCTCCATCCGCCTTATTTCAATGCTGCTTGTTCGGAAGATCCGCTTCGAAAAATGATGTTGGTGTGTTGCAGTCATGTAGAAGTCACGAGTAGAAAAACTCTGGAAGGGTCGCTCATGTAAAGAGAAAATAACAAGAACAAAACTGAATACAGCTATTTGCTCGTTTGCCACCAGACACATCTAGTCAGACTATAAAACCACACGTCAGCTAAATCTTTTAAAATATAGGAAAGTTGGAAGTCTCGGCGAAGAACCGTGGGGGGTTGACGTAGTCG
The DNA here is from genome assembly GCA_022204955.1 of Macrophomina pseudophaseolina. Lineage (NCBI taxonomy): Eukaryota > Fungi > Ascomycota > Dothideomycetes > Botryosphaeriales > Botryosphaeriaceae > Macrophomina > Macrophomina pseudophaseolina. The sequence continues at coordinate 14,541 of JAJJID010000373.1, read as the reverse complement.
TCTGGATATGCATCACATAAGAATTTGGGGACTATGACACCGAGACGACTGCTTCACCTGCCCATGACCTATCCAGTCTAAGCCATATTCCGGTTAGCGATAGTTGGAGCTAACGCTCGTGGCTCGGAGATTGCGCGACGGGCCTGGTTGGGAGATAGAGATGAAGAGAGAGTGAGGTCGTCGAAGTGATCGATGTTGCAGTGATCGGACTCGGATCGAGGTCAAGCGGAGAAGACTACTGGCAACAGTCGAACCCAGGGCCGTAAGCCCACGACTTGCTCAGCGCCTACCCTTTGCCAAAGCGCATGCCGGATCCATCATCAGGAGTGCCTCCGAAGTTTAGCCGAGAACTCAACCCAGCCGGTGTAGGCCGCGCTGCATCTTCCATTGCTCTCTTCTCTCCTCTTCAGACTTCTAGCGAAGTTCCTTTGCACCCGCTCAAACCGGTTGAACTGATGTCCAGACTGGTACACTGTGAGGTGCCGAGTCTGGCGCACTCTTCCGCAACGCGCTCAGCGCCAGGCCCATGATCGTACTAACCTTGGTGCCATAAGCGCAATCGAAGAAACGCTCAAATCCGCGCAACTCCACCAGATCCTGTCCGACAATCCTCCTCGTTTCTGCGGCGACCTCGCTGCGACACGGCAAACTAAGCAGCTCGTCATCCTGCCAGGCAATCAGAAGGCCATGCACTACCAACCCACATCGTCATGACGGCCCCCGCACTCTCGAGGAAATGGCTTTGTCCCGGTGCCTTTCCTAGGCCTAGTTTCGTGAAATGGCCCCGGTGTGTTCACCCATGGTATTGATCATATTCCGCCGTTCTCATGCGGCTTCGACTTCAGGAAGAGCCGTATCAGCCTGACGCGGATCTCGTCTTTAACCTACCTTACTACATTCAGCTCCGTCGTCTGGTGGACAATCGAGAGGCGGAAAGCATCTCCGTGGTTTGCCACATTCGAACCGGAGAGCATGAAAAAGCGACGGAAATGCCCAACCTCTGGTCTTTTCCTTGGCCGAAGAAACGGATTTCGGCGTTGTGCTCGAAACGATCGTCAGCTTCGGCGAATCGGGCCTATTCGGATGGATAGCGACACGGACATCCAGTCCGACACTTCAACGCCGACGAAGCTGCCATGGCAGACTCCGACAATCAGGAAAAAAGATTTCGGCAACTTTTTCTCTTCAGGATGGAATGCCGGAGGGTGGCACTTGTGTACGAGCGACTTCAGGAAGAAAGTGGGCGGGTGGAGGTGGCCCTCCAGTGTTTTTCTGTGATGCTTGAGAACGATCGCCGAAACTGCCGGACAGCCAGTATTGCGCCATTCAACAAGGCGCCAGTTGCGGTTTCTCAGCCTCCAGCCCTAAAGGCGCACGGACGGGCAATTTGGTAAACATGAAAATGGCTGGCGCTTGAAGAACGAACGTCCAGCACACAATTCTGACCTCTGAGCATACAAAGAGATACAACACTCACCTTGCAAAATAGGCAATGAGATCGATTCAAGATTGCAACCGACATCAATGCGTGAAGCATGCGAGCGATGTAATGGGCAGGAGGGAAATGAACGGTACCGAGGATTTCGTCCACGCAGGGCAACGTGCAGTAAGCGCTACCCAACACAAGTAGGGTCTCGAACGCGTAAAGACGGGGGAGTCGTGCGGATGCGAGTGCTACGATCGAGCATTTACATTCTGGCGGTCACTTCGGCCCCCCATGTGGCAGCCTGGTAGTAGTGATGTCAGTGGAACCGAAGCTATAGATTGCTTACTGTGCCTCGCGTCGAGGAAACCAGGCTCCTTTGTAGAACTGCTTGAGCTGACTGAAGCTGACTCGGTTAGTCAGCTGACGGGGTTAGAGAACTGCCTGGACAGGAATAGCGCCTAGCTTCATCGGGCAGTGCATGAGATAAGAAAAGCGAAAAGGACGCAGGTGTTCGGTAGGGGCTCGCAGGGGGGGAGCCGATAGCCATCTGGCTTTTGTCGGGCGGCTGGGCGAGATCCTGCCAATAGACTGGCGTCGTTTACGGAGGTCCCCCACGATTTGGCGGGAGGTGTCGGTCACGGGCCCGCGCGGCCCGAAGACACAGACTTTTTTGAACTCCCCAAAAGAATTTCTCTGCGCGTGCGCCTTGATGCCAATGGGCCTGATCGCCGCGCCGAAAAGGCGATTGAGATCGCGGAGAAGCCGAGATTGCGTGTCTGCGCCCGCCAGGCCCAACGCCGACTTCGTACGGCGAATTGGCACCGGGCACGGTGGTAGACAGCTGCCAGAAAAATGGATGACGGAGCCTTTCGCGCCGGAGGTTGGGGAACCGACGGACTCGGTCGGCGAGCGGGCGCAATCCGCCACGGGGCCGGTTTTCATGGACGAGCTGAGCAGCAGCCGCCGAAGCTGGCAGAGAGGTCGAGGCAATGGCTTGTCACAGCAGAGGCAGTGCCATTAATAGACCGGGGTTTGGGATGGGGAAGCGGAGGACCCTCTCACCCAGCCGTCTGCCAGGGACAGCGAGCCGCAGCCTGGCTGGCCGCATGCGAGGGCCAGCGACTGGAGCGGGCATGGAGAGAGGAAAAGGGCGAAAGGAAGCATCGGGCGAGAGTCGGGTTTTGAGGGCCGCCTGGCGATCGGCCTGAGAATGTTGGGGTTGGGGTCAATCAAGCCCCAGTAAGTGGTGAGGGTTACGTTGAGAAAGGCTCCGCCCACCAGCCGCCAGTCCTTTTGCCCGCGGGCGGCCAAGTGTTGCGGCTGTCCCCCACTGCACCAACACTGAGCCGTCCAGCGCGTCCCGAATTGATCCGTGGCGGCGCATGCGCTGGGGCGGCGGCGCAGAGCGGCAGGGGCGCTGCGATAGACGGGCGCATCTGCGCTTCTGACGTGCCTCCACGACCGGCGGGTTGGCCCAAGCTCGCCTCAACGCCCGACGCGCCTGCCCACCGAGCCGAGCTTAAAGATGTGCGTCGGCGCCTTCTGGCTGACTCTGATCCTGCTCTCGAGCTGACTGCACACGAACCGGGCCTGCCACCGTCCAGCTGTTGCCCGCCCGCCGCCCTCTGTACTTTTTTCTGCCCCTTTCCCTTCGTGCCTTGCCGCTCTCGCCGTCCCGCGTGAGCCTCCGCATAGACCAGCATCGATCGCCGGCGCTTTGCTTCTTTTCTTCTAATACCCAAGTCCTCGACACGCGAGCGCCTTGCACAAATACCCCGGACTCCCGATCATCCGTCCCTGCGCTAGATCTTCCGACGAGAGCGGTATCCCTCCCGCCTCAAAAGCCGCCGAACGCCCGCTCTCCTCGCCTCCCCACCGCACACCACCCCCTCAACAACCACCATGGGACTCTCAGCAGACACCGGCGCCCAGGCCAATGGCACCCCCAGCTCCTGGGCGGCCAAGAAGAACATTGGCGAGCACTTCATCGGAGGAAACCACCTGGGACAGGCTCCTCCGAGCAAGGTGAAGGACTTTGTGGCCAGCCATGACGGCCACACTGTCATTACCAACGTGAGTTCTCAATCCGCCGCGAACCCCGCCTCGGCGGCGGCGGCAGCAGGCTGACATGCACGCTTCTCCGCAGGTCCTGATCGCCAACAACGGTATAGCCGCAGTCAAGGAGATCAGATCGGTGCGGAAATGGGCCTACGAGACATTCGGCGATGAGAGGGCAATCCAATTCACGGTCATGGCCACGCCCGAGGATCTGCAGGCCAACGCAGACTACATCCGCATGGCAGACCAATATGTTGAGGTGCGTGGCCAGGAGATGACGCTGCCTGCGGTCGCAGGAGCGCTGACGAAATGAGTAACAGGTCCCCGGAGGCACCAACAACAACAACTACGCAAACGTCGAGCTCATCGTCGACGTCGCCGAACGAATGGGTGTCCACGCCGTCTGGGCCGGCTGGGGGCACGCCTCCGAAAACCCAAAGCTCCCCGAGTCGCTCGCCGCCTCGCCGAACAAGATTGTCTTCATTGGCCCTCCTGGCTCGGCTATGCGCTCGCTCGGAGACAAGATTTCCTCCACCATCGTCGCGCAGCACGCCAATGTCCCTTGCATCCCGTGGTCGGGATCCGGCGTTGACAAGGTCACTGTCGACGAGAACGACATCGTCACCGTGCCGGACGATGTTTACGACCAGGGCTGCACACACTCGCCCGAGGAGGGTCTGGAGGTCGCCAGGAAGATTGGCTTCCCCGTCATGGTCAAGGCCTCGGAAGGTGGTGGTGGCAAGGGTATCCGCAAGGTCGAGTCGGAGGAGAATTTTATCCAGATGTACCGCGCTGCCGCGAGTGAAATCCCCGGCTCGCCCATCTTCATCATGAAGCTGGCCGGCAACGCCAGGCATTTGGAGGTCCAGCTGTTGGCGGACCAGTACGGCAACAACATTTCGTTGTTCGGCCGTGACTGCTCCGTCCAGCGTAGACATCAGAAGATCATCGAGGAGGCGCCTGTGACGGTCGCAAACCCGGAGACGTTCCAACGGATGGAGAAATCAGCAGTGGCGCTGGGTAAATTGGTCGGCTATGTCTCGGCGGGTACGGTGGAATACCTGTACTCGCACGAGGACGATGCCTTCTACTTCCTGGAACTGAACCCCCGTCTTCAGGTGGAGCATCCCACCACCGAGATGGTTTCTGGTGTCAACCTGCCCGCAGCTCAGCTTCAAATTGCTATGGGTATCCCTCTCCACCGCATTCGTGACATCCGTCTCCTGTACGGTGTCGACCCTCACTCCGCCACCGAGATCGATTTCGATTTCTCCACCGAGGAGTCTCAGATCAACCAGCGCAGGCCGAAGCCCAAGGGCCACACGACTGCTTGCCGTATCACCTCTGAGGACCCCGGCGAGGGTTTCAAGCCCTCGAGCGGTACCATGCACGAGTTGAACTTCAGGAGCAGCTCCAACGTCTGGGGTTACTTCTCCGTCGGTACCGCTGGTGGTATCCACAGCTTCTCTGACAGCCAGTTCGGCCATATCTTCGCGTACGGAGAGAACCGCACTGCGTCCAGGAAACACATGGTCGTCGCTCTCAAGGAGCTGAGCATCCGTGGTGACTTCAGGACGACCGTCGAGTACCTGATCAAGCTTCTCGAGACCCCGGCTTTCGAGGACAACACCATCACTACCGGCTGGCTGGATGAGCTGATTTCCAAGAAGCTCACTGCCGAGAGGCCCGATCCCATGATTGCGGTCATCTGCGGTGCTGTTCAGAAGGCCCACGTTGCCAGCGAGCAGTGCGTCGCTGAATACAAGAACAGCTTGGAAAAGGGCCAGGTCCCGTCCAAGGAGGTGCTTAAGACCGTCTTCCCCATTGACTTCATCTACGAGGGCTTCCGCTACAAGTTTACCGCCACCAGGTCTAGCTCCGATGCCTACACCTTGTTCATTAACGGCTCAAGGTGCCAGGTCGGTGTTCGTGCTCTGGCGGACGGCGGTCTCCTCGTTCTGCTCGGCGGCAAGTCCCACAACGTCTACTGGAAGGAGGAAGTTGGTGCGACTCGTCTCTCTGTTGACAGCAAGACCTGCTTGCTGGAGCAGGAGAATGATCCTACTCAGCTCCGTACTCCCAGCCCTGGTAAGCTTGTGAAGTTCACCGTCGAGAACGGCCAGCACATCAGCAAGGGACAAGCGTTTGCCGAGGTTGAGGTCATGAAGATGTACATGCCCTTGATCGCCCAGGAGGACGGTGTCGTCAACCTCATTAAGCAGCCCGGCGCGACTCTGGAGGCCGGTGACATCCTTGGTATCCTGGCTCTTGACGATCCCTCAAAAGTCAAGTCTGCCCAGCTCTTCCTCGGCCAGCTTCCCGAGTTTGGTCCTCCCCAGATCATGGGTAACAAGCCCCCGCAGCGCTTCAGCTACCTCTATGGTGTGCTCCAGGACATCCTCAAGGGCTTCGACAACCAGGTCATCATGGCCGATACTCTGAAAGAGCTGATCGCCGTTCTCCGCGACCCTGAGCTCCCCTACGGTCAGTGGAATGCTCAGGCTTCTGCTCTGCATGCCCGTATGCCCCAGAAGCTCGACTCGGCTCTGTCCCAGATCGTCGATCGTGCTCATAGCCGTGGTGTCGAGTTCCCGGCCAAGCAGCTGATCAAGAGTTTCAACCGCTTCCTTGAGGAGAGCGTCGATCCTGCTGATGCCTCTCTTCTCCGCTCAACTTTGGCTCCTCTCTTCGATGTTGCCAACCTCTATGTTGAGGGCCTCAAGGCGCACGAATTCGAGGTCATGGCTTCTCTTCTCAACCAGTACTGTGTGGTCGAGCACCAGTTCTCGTACCGCCAGAACAGGGATGACGAGGTCATTCTCAAGCTCAGGGATACGCAGAAGGATGATTTGATCCCTGTGGTCTACACAGTCCTGTCCCACACCAGGGTCCAGTCCAAGAACAACCTCGTCCTGGCCATTCTTGACTCCTACAAGCCCAACCAGCCCGGCGTTGGTAACGTTGCCAAGTATATGAAGGAGCCTCTCCGCAAGTTGACCGAGCTTGAATCGAGGGCTACTGCAAAGGTCGCTATCAAGGCTCGTGAGGTCTTGATCCAATGTGCTATGCCTTCCCTCGAGGAGCGCACAACTCAGATGGAGCACATTCTCCGCACTTCCGTCGTCGAGTCCAAGTACGGCGAGAGTGGTTGGGATCACCGGGAGCCTGACTTCGACATCATCAAGGAGGTCGTCGATTCCAAGTATACCGTCTTCGATGTGCTGCCCACCTTCTTCGCTCACCCTGACCCGTACGTCGCTCTGGCCGCTCTTGAAGTCTACACTCGCCGCGCGTACCGTGCGTACCAGCTCAAGCAGATCGACTACCACATTGAGACCGAGCCTCCGTATGTCCTGTCTTGGGACTTTGCCCTTCGCAAGGTCGGTGAGTCTGAGTTCGGCCTTCCGGTTGAGTCTTCCCACCCCTCGACCCCGTCCACTCCCGTCTCTGAGCAGTCCTCTCTCTTCGGCAAGCGTATCCACTCCATCAGCGACATGACCTACCTTCGTCGCAGCACTGAGGGCGAGCCTACTCGCAAGGGTGCGGTCGTGCCGATTCCCTTCCTTGAGGATGCTGAGGAGTACCTGATGCGCGCGCTCGAGTGCTTCCCCGTTCATGGCTCTACCAAGAAGCGCGCTTCCAGCGGCAACAACGGTCTTATTGCCGACCTTGCTGGCAAGCGTAAGCCTGCTCCCAAGCTTGAGAGCGAGGACGAGCTCACCGCAGTCTGCAACGTTGCCGTCAGGGATTCGGAGAGCTTTGATGATGCCGAGATCCTGGACCGTATTACTCCCATTGTGAACGACTACAAGGAGGAGCTCCTCGCCAGGCGCGTTCGTCGTGTCACTTTCATCTGCGGTCACAAGGATGGTACCTATCCTGGCTACTACACCTTCAGGGGACCCAGCTATGAGGAGGACTCCAGTATCCGTCACATCGAGCCGGCTTTGGCCTTCCAGCTTGAGCTTGGGCGTCTCAGCAAGTTCCACATCAAGCCCGTTTTCACCGAAAACCGCAACATCCACATTTATGAGGCTGTTGGCAAGGGTGCTGAAAACGATAAGCGCTACTTCACTCGTGCTGTCGTCCGTCCTGGCCGTCTCCGGGAGGGTATCCCAACCGCCGAGTTTATGATCTCAGAGGCCGACAGGCTCATGAACGACATCTTGGACGCTCTCCAGATCATTGGCAACAATGGCTCCGACATGAACCACATCTTCATCAACTTCTCGACCGTCTTCCCTCTGCAGCCCCTGGCTGTACAAGAGGCTCTTGCTGGCTTCCTTGATAGGTTTGGTCGCCGTGCTTGGAGGCTCCGCGTCACCGGTGCTGAGATTCGCATCATCTGCACCGATGAGAATGGCGAGCCTTACCCTCTTCGCGTGGTCATCACGAACACTGCCGGCTATGTTGTTGATGTTGAGCTCTACGCCGAGAAGAAGTCGGAGAAGGGTGGCCAATGGCTCTTCCACAGCATTGGCGGAACCACCAAGATCGGTTCGATGCACCTTCGCCCTGTTTCTACCCCCTACCCCACCAAGGGTGCTCTCCAGCCCAAGCGTTACAAGGCTCACATCATGGGCACTCAATACGTTTACGACTTCCCTGAGTTGTTCAGACAGGCTATTGAGAACAGCTGGCACTTCAGCTGCGCCAAGAACCCGGCGCTCAAGGAGAAGCAGCCGGTCAAGGGAGAATGCATTGAGTACAACGAGCTTGTTCTTGACGACAACGACAACTTGGCTGAAGTCAACCGTGAGCCTGGTGCCAACACCATTGGTATGGTTGGTTGGATCGTGACGGCCAAGACTCCCGAGTACCCCCGCGGCCGCAAGTTCATCATCATTGCGAATGACATCACCTTCAAGATCGGTTCGTTCGGCCCCGCGGAAGACAAGTTCTTCCATAAGTGCTCTGAACTTGCTCGCAAGCTTGGCATTCCTCGTATCTACTTGTCTGCCAACTCTGGTGCTCGCATCGGCATGGCAGAGGAGCTGATTCCACACTTCTCCGTCGCCTGGAATGACCCTGCCAACCCTGAAAAGGGCTTCAAGTACCTCTACCTTACCGAGGAAAAGAAGAAGCACTTCGATGAGGGTGACAGGCGCGACGTCATCACAGAGGAGATTGAGGATGAGGGCGAGGTCAGGCACAAGATCACCACCATTGTCGGTGCTGAGGATGGCCTTGGTGTTGAGTGTCTGCGTGGTTCTGGTCTCATCGCTGGTGAGACCTCCAGGGCCTACGAGGACATCTTCACCATTACCCTAGTGACCTGCCGTTCCGTCGGTATCGGTGCCTACCTTGTCCGTCTTGGCCAGCGTGCCATCCAGATCGAAGGTCAGCCCATTATCCTGACTGGTGCTCCCGCCATCAACAAGCTGCTCGGTCGTGAGGTCTACACCTCCAACCTGCAGCTTGGTGGCACCCAGATCATGTACAAGAACGGTGTCTCCCACATGACTGCCAGCGACGACTTCGAGGGTGTTTCCAAGATTGTCCGCTGGCTGTCTTTCGTTCCGGCAAGCAAGGGCCAGCCTATTCCGCTTTCCCCCACTCCCGAGCACTGGGACCGTGACATCACCTACTTCCCTCCCCAAAAGCAGCCGTATGATGTCAGGTGGCTCATTGCTGGTAAGGAGGATGAAGAAGGTTTCCTCTCCGGTCTCTTTGACCGTGGTTCCTTCGAGGAGTCTCTTGCTGGCTGGGCCAGGACCGTGGTCGTTGGTCGTGCTCGCCTCGGCGGTCTTCCTGTTGGTGTCATCGGTGTTGAGACTCGTTCCGTCGAGAACGTTGTCCCCGCCGACCCTGCCAACCCTGACTCCATTGAGCAGGTCACCTCCGAGGCTGGTGGTGTCTGGTACCCCAACTCCGCCTTCAAGACTGCCCAGGCTATCAGGGACTTCAACAACGGTGAGCAGCTTCCGCTGATCATCCTTGCCAACTGGCGTGGTTTCTCTGGTGGTCAGCGCGACATGTTCAACGAGGTCCTCAAATACGGTTCGTACATTGTTGACGCCCTGGTCAAGTATGAGCAGCCCGTCTTCGTCTACATTCCTCCCTTCGGTGAGCTTCGTGGTGGTTCGTGGGTCGTCGTGGATCCGACCATCAACCCGCAGTACATGGAAATGTACGCCGACGAGGATTCTCGCGGTGGTGTTCTCGAGCCCGAGGGTATCGTCGGCATCAAGTTCCGCAAGGATCGCCAGCTGGAGACCATGGCTCGCCTGGACCAGAAATACGGCGAGCTCAAGCGCAAGATCGCCGACACCAGCCTGTCCAAGGAGGAGCAGCAGAAGGTCAAGCAGGAGATGACGGAGCGCGAGCAGCTGCTCCTGCCCGTCTACGCCCAGATTTCCCTGCAGTACGCCGACCTTCACGATCGTGCCGGCCGCATGGCTGCCAAGGGCACAATCCGCAAGCCCCTCCGCTGGCAGAACGCCCGCCGGTTCTTCTACTGGCGCCTGCGCCGCCGCATCAACGAGGAGTACATTCTCAAGAAGCTGTCTGTCTCGGAATCCGGCGCCATCTCTCGCAACGAGGGCCTCGCTCAGATCCGCGCTTGGTCGGGCGTCGAGGACTTCGAAAACAACGACCAGGCCGTCGCCGAGTGGATCGAGGCCAACCGCAAGGAGGTCGCTGCCAAGGTGGAGAACCTCACGCGTGAGGCTACGGCCTTCCAGGTCGCGGAGTTGTTGAGGAAGGATAAGGATGCGGGTCTGAAGGGTGTGCTGGCAGCTTTGGAGATGCTGCCGACGGGTGAGAAGGAGGAGATTTTGAAGAAGTTGTCAAGTGCGTAGATTTTGGTGGAACATGGACGCACACACATGTATAGTTACCCTTTTTCGAGAAGGGGTGGATTCAAAGGTCTGGCGCTAGTAGTGGGAGGGGTCTTCTCCGGTGCGTTTTTCGGTATGGCTGTGTGGTTCTTGAGGGACGGTGGGCTTTCATCTGTTTCTGCTGTATTGCGCGCTTCTGCTTAGATTTCTGCTGTTGTCGCATTTCTCTGTTTGGTTTTTCGTTGTGTTGAAAAATTCCATGAAAGCATCTACGGTATAGAGAGTCTAATGAAGGCAACGAAAGTTATGTCTTTTGAAAGGATTTGGGCTATACGTGTGCGCGTGATAAACTTGGGCACGAAGTACATCAGCTGTCCTGGTTAGGCGGCAAGGCGGCTGGCTCAGGGCGATGGCTTCTTCTGGTAGCTGTTTTTTGGGTGCAACGAGTTACAGACTAATGTTATGCTACGCTTCGTATCCCAAAGTTTTCGTAATCGGATCTATGCGAACAAAGGAAGCGATGTCTGCCCACCCGGCCGGCCGGCCAACCGGCCAGCTCTTAGCTCTCCCAGCTGTCAGCGTTCTCCTTCTTCCGGCGTTTGATCATCTTGGCGGCCTTGTTTGTGGTAGCGGACTTTGTGTCTGGCTTTCTTTTAATTTTTTTTCTTTTTATATTTGGTAGCTTTTGTGGACCGTGTGCATGTATGTGTGCTGTAACCTCCGTTCGTGTGAGATGCGGGAAATATTTCTGCGCATGCATTATTATTATGGTAGCGGGCAGGGGATGGACTGGTGTTGGCGTGTTGTGATGAGACGGGGAAGGGGGGTTGGACAGGAGCACGATGGGGCAATTTGAATGTTTACATGCTCGGGATGATGGTGATGATGATTCTACTCCAGCGTGGTGACGGGGTAGTGAGCAGGTGGTGATTTGTGTCGTACCCGCCGTACTTCTGCCGAAGGATCAGAGAAGGCAAGCTTTCTGACAGGCGACTCTTAACTGGGCTGAAACGTGGAGGGAAGGGAAAGGGGTTGGAGCCGTTCTTTGGGCCGCTCTTGTTTTTGTTTTGAGGCATGTGAAAAAGCTTATATGCTGTACTAAGGGACGTAAGTGTCTCTCTCTCTCTCTCTCTCTCTCTCTCTCTCTCTCTCTCTCTCTCTCTCTCTCTTCTCCGCCCTCCCTGGTTCTTTAGGTTAATTATCTTTTCATTGCTTCGCCACTCATTTCAGCAGCAGCAGAAGGTGGGGAGCACCGCCAAGCGCTTCTCTAGATTCAATGCTGGGAGATGCGTCGGCGGCAGACTAGACGTGTGGTCCCGTATCTCATCAGTCGGTGGCATTTTCCTTTTGGCGGAGCTGCATGCGACTACACACGCGCGCGGCCGTGTCGGCTCCTTTTTAGCCGCCGGAAGGGATCCCAATTGGACAGCGGGCTCTTCTACTCTCGCCGCCGCGCCTATGGTTCTTTTTACCCCTTGTGCCTGATGACCGTTTCCGCTTTTCTGCGGACGGTGGATGCGGCCGCTATTTCGTGCAGCTCCTAGCAATGATGTGACCGGTCAGAGAGAGCGGAATGCTTGGGTGCCAAAAGAAAAAATAAAGCGCCCGTTATCACCCGAAGTCATGAAACGGTCCGGCTCTCATCTGTGGCCGGGATCATGTCGGCAGGGGGTGGTTCCTGCGAAGCTTGTGGGCGTGTCAAATTGGGTAGGTGGGGTTGCAGATGGATCGGTCGAGACCTCTGTGCTTGCTGTCGGATTCGCGAGGGGCTTTCTTCGTGTTGCTCTTTGCCGTCGACCACAGCTTGCGCGTGGTGCGAGGTCAACGCGTGCGTGGATGCGAGAAGTTCCTGCCGGCGGCTGTCAAAGGTGTCGCTGTCACCCCGGGGCGTGAATGCCAGCGGGAGGTCGTGCACATTTCCGGTTCGGGCGGGCGCTTTCCACGCCGCAATCGATCGTGTGTGTAGCAGCAGCAGCGGCAGCGGCAGGCTAATCTTCTCACCATCCATCCACCCAACCCCCCTGCAACAGCACGGCAGGCGCGGCCGCGGCGGCGCAGTCATTTTTTCGGGCCTGCAGCGCATCGCGAGTGCCAGGGAGCATCAACCAGTCAGACGAGTACGACGAGCCTGACCGGTCCCCAACGGCCGGTGGAGCACGCGGTCCCTCCGCGGCTGGGCCAGAAGAAAGGAAGAAGAAGATGCTCGGGTGGGATTCCTGCTAGGCTTCCCCACCAGTGCCAGGGCGCTCTCTTTTCTGGACCATTCAGCCCGCCGCGATCTGCCTGGCCTCCTGCTCCCGAAGGGACCCTGCAGCGGCACGGCTGACGGCTCCGTGCCGCAATGCGCGCCGTCGCCGCCGCCGCCGCTGTTGCTGCTGGTGATTCTGTCTGCCCCTCGTTCTGTTTCTGCACCCACCCCCTCTTTTTGCTCTCTTTCTATCGCCCAGCTTCAGCTTTCCCGTCCACACCCCCCCGGCTCGCTGCATGCACGAGCTCGGATGGCGTCATGCGACTGCCGTCGCGGCCTGCCCCTAACGGCTGCCGGTGCTGCTGGAAGCATTATATATGCATGCCCAATGCCCCCTCAGCTGAACTGTGCAGGAGGTTTAGAACGTGATCGCTTCCTTTCCCTTCTCTTGCCTGGACACACAAACACACACACACACTCTCTCTCTCTCCCTCTCACCAGACTCAAGGTCTAGGAGAGCTCGAACAGACGCTTCAGTCTTACATCTACCCGGCACTACAGAAGAAAGAACGCCGCTGCCTTTTTTTCCTCAACATTGACTATTTTCGACAACCGACACCAATCCTGGAGCTTCCACGGGTCATCGACGCGCCGAAGCGGCAGCATGGCCGTAGCCAGTCGGTCGGTTAACCAGTCGGACGAAGCTAGGTACAATATCGATGCTACGCCCACGATGGCGGCAACAAACTCATATCAGATTTGCATTCCTTGCTATACTGGGTTCCTGCAAGTCGACCATGGACTGCCACCGGCTTCAATGATCCCAGGAGACATGGGCTACGATGAGGGTGACGATGAAGGAGACGGCGGAGAAGCCCGGAGGTCCCAGCGGGAATCAAATCGATCGTCTCTGTCCCTATCCAGGAAAAGGCGGCACCGTGCCAGAAGGAGGACAGCGCCTGTGGAAAAGGCCCAGACGGCGAATCAGAGGCATATCGCCGGGGCACACAGCGTGGTTTCCCAGCCGCATCAGCCGCTCGAGCCGCAACCCACCGAGCCGCGACAGCGGGCGAAGCCTGACTTGGAGCCGAAGCGTAGGGACTCGGTGCTGGAGTCGGACTCCGAGGGCGAGGCGCAGCAGTCCTCCTCACCGCCCGCATTGCCCTCTTCCAATCACGAGAGCGAGGCAGGAGGCTTGTGGCTGCGAGCAGACGCGCAAGTCGGCCAAGAACAGCACCCCAGCAACAATGAGGACGACAACTGGCCGCGCTGGCCCTCCTTTCCTGCCGCCGTCGCCGCCGCCGCCAGCCACCACCACATCTGGATGACCCACTTCACCCCGCCAAGCGCAACGACAAAGCCCGCCACTCGCCAGCTGCTGCTGCCTCCCGGCGTCCCCGTTCCCACAATCGCCCTCCCGCTCCGCGCCGGCCGTCATATCCCCGCCGCTGCCGGGGAAGAAGACGCAGATGCGGATACAGACGCCGACGCAGACGTCGACTCCGACTTCGAGCTCGACCGCCGCCACGACGCCTTCGTGCGTCACTCCATCACCGCGCACCTCCGCGCTACCCGGAGCAAACTGCTGCCGGCGCCGCCCCAAGACGTGGGCGGGCCGGAGGGCGGGCCGGAGGCCGCACATGATTGGCACAGGGAGGACTTCTCGGCGTGGTGGCGCAATGACGGGTCGGACAGCGATTCCGATCCTGGGACGGTGATTCGGTTGCCTCCTGTTGGTGCGAGGGGAAGGGCGGTTACGAGAGGGAGGTGAGGCGGGATGGGGTTGTCGGCTGCGGGTACTCGTGCACATATGCATCCACTGCCGAGAAAGAGGGCGTAGAGTACATAGAATAGAGTGCTTTTGTAGATTGGGCTGCTGCTTGACTGTGTTTTGTGGCGGATGGGCTATGTCCGTGACGCAAATCTATGGTCGTGTTCTGTCGGATGGGGGAAGAGAAATGTCTTTGCAGCTGATCTCCATTCGTGCCTGAGGCTCGGTAAGGCGCCTGCTTTCTTCCTCACCAGATTAAACCCCCTCCTCCCAAAACAGCCGGGAACCGCCGGACACTACTGACCAAGAAACCAAGACT
>JAJJID010000372.1:0-40251 GCA_022204955.1 Macrophomina pseudophaseolina | reverse complement strand
ATATCTAGTATTTTACGTTGCTCTACTTAAGCCGGTACCTTAAGACGCCGCGCTAATATACTATATAGAGAAAATAATACCTAAAAACCTAGACGCTAATAAAAATAGAGAGTAGAACGTAGAATAAGTCCTAGACAGCGGCTATATTAACGGTTAGTTCCGATACCTTCTTAAATAGAAAGAAGATTAGGATAATACCTAGGAACTACTAGAACTCTACGACTATTAAGAACTTATTAATAAGTTCTATCGCCGAAACCTAGATCGACTAACGCCGCCGACTCGTTATATACGAAGGACCTAAAGTCGAAATTAATAAACGGAGATAACCACGCTTAATTAACTAACCCGAAACCCTCGGGTGGCGTAGAACCCGAACTAACGCTAGAAGACCTAATAAACTAGAACGACTCTATAGCGTTATTAGCTAAGGCATCGCTATATAAACGCTTTAACGATCGCTCTTCCTTAGCATTTTTAGGGTTAATAGGATTTCTAGCCTTACGGGCCGCCTCTAAATAATCTAGCTTCTTAAGGTTCTCGATAGATTGCGCTTTCTTATTTAATATTAGACCCCCACAGTACTATAACAAAACCTTTTACTTGCGAGAACGCTCTAAACGGGACGAAGCGGCACGAAGTTTAGACGTTAATTTTAAAATAATATCTAGGGCCTTTACCTTATCCGCGGCAACTTTCGTAATAGCACGCTCTAGGCGAACAACTAAGAAGAAATTAGAATAAGCCAAGCGAAAGTAATAGAAACTTATAATTACTCTCCTCCGTATTACTAGCGTTATAATAGGTATTACTACGACGAGCACACTCCCCGTAATGCGAATACCTAGAAGCGATACGATATACTATACTCTTATCCTTCTCTTCCAGCAAAAGACATCGCGTATAAGGAACTAGTATAGCGAGATCTAAAAGTATGTATAAAGAATTAATCTTCGTACCTAGAAACTTACGCTTAGCTTATTACTCGTCGCGCTTACGTTTAGGAGGTATCGTAGGAGAGACTTATAGAAAAATAAAAAGAAAAGATAGTAAGAACCTAAGATATAGATAAATAAATAAATCTTCGGGCCGAAGATTCTTAAGAGGGGGAATAGTATTACGAACCCTACGGACGTTAGTTCCGCACGGGCAAATATCCCTTAAGAGATAGGAACCCTTACGGGAGGAAATCCCATAGGAGAATACTAACTATAGAGAAACGGCGCTTAAAGAGCTTAGTTAGGAAGTAGACGGTGCGATAGAATCCCGCAGAGAAATAACTCCCTTAAGGGAATGGTTCCCGCACGGGAAGGATAAAAAGCTATAGTTATAAGAGACTATAGTCTAGTAGTATAATACTCCCTTAGTAAAGGTTGCGGGTAGAATCTAGGAAACCGGTAGAGAGGTACGTTACGCGATAATAAATAAGGTGGACATCGCTATCGTTCGTAGAAGAAAGTTAAAAGTCGGGTTCTAGGAAATAGGCTTTAGCGCCTATATTACGTAAGGTCTATACGACTTACTTATAGATCGAAAGCCTTAGTATTAATTTAACTCTTAGATTAATCTAATATTACGACTAATCTAATAGTCGTTCTAATTCCTAGATTATTATAGCTTTTCTATAGTATATAGAATATACTCGTTAGGTAGTACTTTAACCTTCGTAGTTAACTTAAGATTCTAATATAGACTTATTAGAGATAATAAGCCTAACGCGCACCGCGCCCTAATCTATTATGTAATTACTACCTATTGTTCTAATTCTTTATTCTTCTCTTATCCTTTAAGGTAAACCTTACTACTACCCGACCCTACTAGGTAATTCTAAAGCCTAGTAGAAGAGGCCGCCGTTATATATACCGCTAGACTATCGTCCCTTAGATCGTATAAGTTATTCGATATTCTCCCGTTCGTTCTCCTAGCTCGAAGTCAGTTTTTAAGATTCGTAATTCTTTTCTTAAGAATATTCTTCCCCTACGGGATTTAACCTAGTCGGTATTTCCGCGATCTTACTATACCGCGTAGGCGTTATTCCCGTACGGGCTTTTACTACTACCTTACCTAGGCCCGTACGTGCCGTCTTTTCTTAGGGCTAGTTTTCCCGTACGGGCGCGCTAGTATTGCGACTCTACTATTTCTATAGGTTTCTAGCCCTTACGGTATTTTTTCTTATACGGGCTTTCTACCTATAGAGTTATAAAGCCCTTATTTCTCTAGGATTTATAATACTATCCTCCCTTTTAAGAATCTTCGGCCCGAAGATTTATTTATTTACCTATATCTTAGATCCTTACTATCTTTTTCTTTTATTTTTCTATAAGTCTCTTCTACGATGCCTTCTAAATATAAGCGCGACGAGTAATAAGCTAAGCGTAAGTTTCTAGATATAAAGATTAATTCTTTATACGTACTTTTAGACCTCGATATACTAGTTTCTTATACACGCTATCTTTTACTAGAAGAGAAGGGGAAGAGTATAGTATATTGTATCGCTTCTAGGTATTCGCGTTATAGGGAGTATACTCGTTATAGTAATATCTATTATAACGCTAGTAGTGTAGAGAAGAATAATTATAAATTTTTATTACTTTCGCTTAGCTTATTCTAATTTCTTCTTAGTTATTCGCCTAGAGTATGCTATTACGAAGGTTACTACGGATAAGATAGAGGCCCTAGATACTATTTCGAAATTAATATCTAAACTTCGTACCGCTTTATCTTATTTAGAACGTTCTCATAAGTAAAAGATTTTATTATAGCGCCGTAGAAGTCTAATATTAAATAAGAAGGCGTAGTCTATCGAGGACCTTAAGGAGCTAGATTATTTAGAGGCGACCCGTAAGGCTAGAAATTCTATTAATCCTAAAAACGCTAAGGAAGAGCGATCGTTAAAGCGTTTACGTAGCGATACCTTAGCTAATAACGCTATAAAGTCGTCCCCGTCTATTAGGTCTCCTAGGGTTAGTTCGGGTTCTATGCTACCCGAGGATTCTAGGTTAGTTAATTAAGCGCGGTTATCTCCGTTTATTAATTTTAACTTTAGGTTCTTTATATATAACGAGTCGGCGGTATTAGTTAATCTAGGTTTCGGCGATAGAACTTATTAATAAGTTCTTAATAGTCGTAGAGTTCCGGTAGTTTCTAGATATTATCTTAATCTTCTTCCTATTTAAGGAGGTATCGGAACTAACTATTAATATAGCCGCTATCTAAGACTTATTCTATATTCTACTCTCTATTTTTATCGGTATCTAGGTTTTCGGGTATTATTTCCTCTATATAGCGTATTAGCGCGGTATCTTAAGGTACCGGCTCGAGTAGGGCGACGTAAAATACTAGGTATATCTATATAGTATTCGGTAATTTAAGGTAGAAATTAACCTTTCTAATTTATTTCTTAATTTCGAAGGGGCTAATCTTTTTAAAGTTTAATTTTTTACTTAGTCGGTTATTCTTTTTTTATTTAAAATTTTTACTAAGAAGGTAAACTTTATTTCTTCTTTTTAGCTTCGGTACCTCCTAGTGCCGTCTATTATAGTATTTACCTATTTATAGGGCTACGAATTCTAGGTCTAGGTATATTTATTTATAGAGTATCTTTAGCTAGTTTACTTTAAGAATTTCTTTCTAGGCTAATAACTTACTTAGTATCGAGTATCTATAGGCCGTTAGTTCGTATCTATAGTTAGCGTAGAATAGTAATTCTTATATAACTAACGCTTTCGAGCTATTATAGGCAAATTAAGCGAGCGGTAGTAGCTTAACCTAATTATCTTACGCGTAGTTAAGGTAATAGCGTAGATATTACTCTAGTATTTAGTTTATTCGTTCTATCTAGCCGTCTATTTATAGATATACTATTATAGAGAGCTTATATTTAGTACTAAGCTATCGAGTAAGCGATTACTAGAATCGGAATATAAATAGTTAATTTTTATCTAATATAAGTTCTTCTAGTAACCTATAGTTACCGAAAATTATTCTAAGAAACGTATAGGCGAGTTCTTTCGTATTTACCGATTTAAGAAATAGTAAGTAATATACGTACTTTATTATTCTATTAATAATAACTAGAATCGAGTTATACTTAACCTTAGTAAGCGGCTCTCTTAACTTAGGTAGGTCCGTAATAAAGTCTAGCGAGATAGACTACTAAGGGTACTTTAGTATCGATAGTAGCTAAAGCTATTTGTAGAGTACGTATCTTACGGTCTTATTTTTAATATAGAGGTTATATTACGAGACTACCCGTTAAATAATTCTTCTAAGCCCTAGAAAGTAGTAGCTTCTTATAATTCGCTCTATTATCTTATCTATTTCTTAATAACTATATACTAGGGCTTTATATATATCTTTTACGAGTTCTTTCTATAGCTTAACCGGAACGTAGACTAATCCTAAAAATAGAATTATACTATTTATATTTTTAGTTACTTAGGGGTCGTTTTCGAGTTCTTCAATTTCTTAAGCCGTTACGTTATCTACGTAGACCTCTCGGATCTTACGCTTCTATTTATTATCTTTAAGGCGTATCGCTAGGGCTAGTCGTCGAACCGGGATAAGCGAGTCGTCTAGTCCCTTCTTAAGCTATATTTATTCGATACTATAAATAGTAGTAATCTAGCGGCTACGGCTAGCGGATATAAAAGACCCGTCTTTCTACGTATCGAGTACTATAGATTATAGGCCTAGCTTCTTCTTAATATAGTTAGCTCGTCTACTTAGCGCGTCTACGCGAGCATTTTTAGATTCCTTTCTATAGATAATCTTTATATTATATAATACTAGCTCTTTAGCCCACCTAACTTATTATTAGTTTAGTTCCTTAGTAGTAGTAAAGTACAATAGGTTCTTATAGTCGTAATATACTATAATTTAGTATTTAGCCTCTTCTAAGTAGTGTCTCTATTCTTTAAAGGCCGTTATAATAGCTAGAAGTTCTTTATCGTAAATATCGTAGTTCTTTTCGAGACCTATTATTTTTCTCGAGTAGAAGGCGATAGAATATAGTCTATCTTACTTATCTAGCTAGCTAAGGACTACTCTAATAGCGTAGTCGAAGGTGTCGGTCTCGACTATAATAGATAGATTAGAATTATAGATACCTAGAATCGGTACTTCTATAAATATACGCTTTAGTAAGTTAAAGGCTATTTATTATCTTTCTTTCTATACGAACCCGTGTTCTTTCTTAGTTAAGTTTATAAGAGGTATTAATACCTTCGCGTAGTTTAAAATAAACTTCCGATAAAAGTTAGTAAATCTAAGAAAGAATTATACTTCTTTAATAGTTCTTAGCATAGGCTAATCTCTTATTACGTCTAGTTTCTTATCGTCCATACTAATATATCCTAGAGTAATAATAAACCCTAGGTACTTAGTCTTCTAGGTATACCACTCGCTTTTTTCTAGGGTAACTTAGAGGTTTCGCTCATCTAAGGCCTTTAGAACTTTTCTTATATACTTAGTATATTCTTTAAGCGTTTCTAAGTAGATTAGAATATCGTCTAGGTAAGCCAAAGCGAATATATCTAAATACGGACGTAGCGTATCATTAACTAGGCTCTAGAAGGTAGCCGGTACGTTAGTAAGTCCGAAGAGTATTACCGTATACTCGTAGTAGCTAAATCTAGTTCGGAATGCTATTTTCTATTCTTCGCCTTTCTTAATACGGACTAGGTAGTAGCCTTTTCGGAGGTCTAACTTTATAAAGTACTTAGCGCGTCTAAGTTTATTCTATAGTTCGTCGATATGAGGTAGTAAGTAATAGTTTTTTACCGTAATATCGTTTAGCTATCGATAGTCGACGTAGAGACGGAGCTTACTATTTTTCTTTAATACGAATAGAATCGAGTATCCGGCCGATAATAATAACGAGCAGATATAACCTCGTTTTAGGTTCTTATTAATATATTTCCGTAGCGCTTTAGCCTCTTTCTTAGATAAAAAGTATATAGGCTTAAACGCTAGCTATATTTCTAGAAGTAGAGGTATCTTATAATTCTATAGCTAATACTCTAGTAGCTATTCTTTACCTCTTTTCTAGAATATTCTTAGTATATTCTAGAATTATTATAGAATAGTTTCTAATTCCAGTATAGATACTAATTTATTCGGAGTAGGCCTTATAATTTCGTTAAGGTCTACGTTAACCTCGGCTATCGAAATATCTTATTTAATAATATCTATCTATCTACGTATAGGTAGGTTATATCTTCTATAGACCCTCTAGGGGTAGTCTCCTCCGACTAGCTTTAGAATATTATTATTCTCCTAGCGAAGACCCCGTATTATACAAGCTAGGACTTTCTACTTATATTCTAGACTTATTTTAATAAAGATTATATACGCCTTTTCTTCTTAGTTTCTTATTCGCTTTAATACATCTATTAAGATTTTCTAGATATCTAAGAAATCTTTCTTAACTATTAGTATTCTTTTAGTATTTACTAGATATCTAACGTATTTCTTATTTAGAAAGATAACTATTCTTTTCTTCTATCGAATATACGGCTCGTGCGTTTTAAATTATAGAATTTCTAGAATAATATTATATTCTAGTATAGAGATTACGTTAAGTATAATCTTCTCTACGTATTTCTTAATAGTAAGCTTTACGGGTTCCGTTTCGACCCGAATCTACTCTTTATCGTAAGAGGCGGCGGACCCGTCTACTATTTTTAGCGAGTAGGGATAGTCTTTCCTCGTAAGTCTAATATTATTTTAGATAGCGAAGATATAACTAATAAAGTTACCTTCTACTCCACTATCGAGTATAGCTATTATAGTTTATTCGTAGATAGTTACTAGTATCCTAAGAACTCTTTCTAAGGTGCGTATACTATTCGGTATACGTAAAACCTAGTTAAAAGACCTATTTGACGGCCCCTTCTAGGGTTCCTAAATAGGGGAGCCGTCTAGTTTTTTAGCCTAGATTAGCCGTAGATTTTATTATATATATAATCTTTCTATTCGTTAACTTATAGGTATACTTACTTCTAACGGATCTAGTTACCGTTATTTAGCTATCTTTACTAATAGACCCGGTCCTTTCGTACTTAATATCTAAAAGTTAGACAGTTAAGTTTCTCGTCGAGAATCTACTATAGTATATAGTTCTAAATAGTTACTATTTCGTACTAGTAGAGAATTCTTGTAAGTTCTTAAAGAAAGTTATAGTCTGCTTATTCGCATATAGAGATTTCTTAGTAGTAGTATATAAGAAGCGTCGTATTTATAATTACCAAGAGTTTATACCTTTTTTTATTTTATTCGATCCAAGTTTTCTAAAGCGTGTCCTAGCGCTATTTCTAAATAATTATTAGAGCGAGGCTTCCTTAATACGAAATCTATATTATCTAAGTATAGTTATTCTATTCGTCCTATAGGTAGCTACTAATACTATATCTCTTAGCTAGAACTTCTAGTTCGGTAAGAGTATTCTATTTATTAAATAGTATTAGGATATCTTCTAACTATATACTATTCTTACTTTCGATTATACTCTCGTAAAATTCTTCTATACTACTATTAATAAGTTCTTAGTCTAGGAAAAAATTATCGATAAGATCTTCGATTTCTAGTATTTCCTCGTTATATATAGCTAGGTTTAACTATCGAGGTTCAAAGAAGTACTATCCGGTAGCTTACTTATCGCTCTAGTAGGTAGTATAGTTATTATTAAAGTAGGCGGTCTAGCTTATAGCCGCGTAGTTAACTTTCTTACTTATAGTAGATGCGGAGCGGGGTTCTTCTTCTTTCTAAATAGCGCTAGCGGTAGTCTTACCGGGTTTACTTCGTTATAGATAGCGGTATTAGGGGTTCTACTTATCTCTGTAATAGATATAGAGCCCTTAGTTAAAGCGTTCTATTTCTTACTCCGTCTACTAACGTCGGGGTCGTTATTTATAGCCCTAGTCGTTTCGTTAAGTAGCGTTTAATTCTATAGCGTCGCCTTCTTCTTAAGTATATTTAGGGCGTATAGGGTGCAAAGTATTAGCTTCGTAGTTATTTTCTTTATAGCGCTCCATCTATTACTCGAAGAGGCGATTATTATACTTAATTACTAGCTTAATAAGTTCGTCTAGTATTTTAGAGTCGTTCTAGGTTATAAGTTAATTCTTAACTTTTTTCTTAAGTCCTCGGTAGTAGTAATTTATAAAGGCGCGGTCCGACTAATTGTCGAGATAGGCCGCGGCCTTCTAGAACTTAGTAGTATACTCGGCTACTAAGGTTTTCTATTAGATATTTATAATAGCTCGACGTGTCTTATATACTTTATCTAGATCGCCGAAGCTCTATTTAATTTAGTTAACGAAGTATTTATAGCTAGTAAATATCTTACTAATATCTTTCTTCTATTAGCTTAGCTTCTTACTTATACGGTTCCTAAGATAGAATTTAAACTACTAGGCTATAGTATTACGTAGATATATAGTAGCGAATATAATCTTTTAATTCTTACTTTCGAATTCGCGAGAGTTAAAGAAGAAGTAAAGATTAAGTTAAGATAAAAAGATTTAGAGCTTCTTTCGATTATTATAAAAGAGATTAGATTTAGCTATCTTTATAGTAGTTTTCTTAACTCGGGCCGGCGACTCGTTTCTAGACGTAAGGTCTATTAGAAAAGTTGTAATAGAAGCTAGTACCGAAGTAAAGATAGCTTAGTTATGGAGCTTATTTACTTATTAATAAAACTAGATATTCTTATTAGTCTACTTCTAAAGTTATCCGCGTAGCTTACTAATCTAGTCCTATATATCTTAGATAACCTAAAAAAGGTCGGCTATAGTTAGCTATAGGAAACTATTATTATTTATATCGACGTTATTTATTATATTACTTAGTTAGCGTTAAGTATTAGATAATACTATCTTTCGTTAGTCGTTTCTCTCCTTAGAACTATCTTCTCTTATAAGAATAGTAGTTAAAGTATAACAATAGCCTCTTCTACTAGGCTTTAGAATTACCTAGTAGGGTCGGGTAATAGTAGGTTTACCTTAAAGAATAAGAGAAAAGTAAAGAATTAGAACAATAGATAGTAATTACGTAATAAGTTAGAGTACGGTACGCGTTAGACTTATTATCTCTAATAAGTCTATATTAGAATCTTAAGTTAACTATAAAGGTTAAAGTACTATCTAACGAGTATATTCTATATACTATAGAGAAGCTATAATAATCTAGAAATTAGAACAACTATTAAATTAGTCGTAATATTAGATTAATCTAAGAATTAGATTAATGCTAAGGCTTTTAATCTATAAGTAGGTCGTATAGACCTTATATAATATAGGCGCTAAAGCCTATTTTCTAGAATTCGACTTTTATATCGATTAAGAAAGTATTATACTACTAGACTATCGTCTCTTAAATCATATAAGTTATTTAATATTCTCTCGTTTATTTTTCTAGCTCGAAGCCGGTTTTCGAGATTCGTAATTCTTTTCTTAAAGATATTCTTTTCCTACGGGATTTAATCTAGTCGGTATTTCCGCGATCTTATTATACCGCGTAGGCGTCGTTCCCGTATAGGCTTCTACTACTACCTTACCTAGGCCTATACGCGCCGTCTTTTCTTAGGGCTAGTTTTCCTGTGCGGGCGTGCTAGTATTACGGCTCTACTATTTCTATAGATTTTCGGCTCTTACGATATTTTTTCCCGTGCGGGCTTTCTACCCGTAGGATTATAAAGCCCTTATTTCTCTAGGGTTTATAATACTAGAAGTCGACCTTCTAGTCTACTAAGAGCCTTAGCTAGTTTCTAGAGAACTAAATACCCCCTATACCTAGTCTATAATCTCGTCTAACTTCGTCTAAATCCTCCCGGCTTTCTCTTTTCTGTATCTTTAGCCTAGAACTCTTATTTATATATCTAGGTTTCTAGATATCTAGGTAAATACTAGATACAATCTATTATCTAATCTAGACCTTCTTATTATAGACGCCTCTAGCTAGGAATTCTAGTTCCGGCTATATAACGTATATAACAAAAAGAATTAAGAAGGCACTAGCCCGAGAATAATTAAACGAGCTCTACTCTTCTAAGAGCTACCGGCGAATTTACTTATTCTCGAAGACTTTAATCTCTACTATTCGTAATAGAACCCCCTAGTACCGGTCTCTATAACGGCGGCCTCTTCTACTAGGCTTTAGAATTACCTAGCAGAGTCGAGTAACGGTAAGGTTTACCTAGAAGAATAAGAGAAGAATAAAGAATTAAAATAATAAATAGCGATTACGTAATAGATTAGAGCGCGGTACGCGTTAGGCTTATTATCTCTAATAAGTCTATATTAGAATCTTAAGTTAACTACGAAGGTTAAAGTACTACCTAATAAGTATATCTATATACTATAGAAGAGTTATAATAATCTAGATCGATATAGCTAGATTAAAACAGCTAGATTAATAGTATTAAATTAGTATTCTTAGATTAAGTTAATTCTAGTAGGTCCTTATAGAACCTATATAACTTAGGCGCTAATGCTTACTTTCTAGAATTCGACTTTTAACCTTCTTCTATAAACGATAGTAATATCTATCTTACTTATTATCGCGTAATATACCTCTTTACTAGTTTTCTAGATTCTGCCCGCGATCCTTACTAAGAAAGTATTATACCGCTAGACTATAGTCCCTTATAATTATAGCTTCGGTCTTTTTATACGGAAACCGTTCCCTTAAGAAAATTATTCTCCTACGGAATTCTATCGCGCTATCTACTTTCTAACTAAGCTCTTTAAGCGCCGTTTTCCTATAGTTAGTATTTTCCTATAGGATTTCCTTCCGTAAGAATTTCTATTCCTTAAAGGATATTTGCCCGTGCGGGACTAATATTCGTAGAATTCGTAATAGTCTCCCCTAAAATAGACTTCTTTATTAACTAGCTAGAGAAAAGAGATCTTATACTACTAAATACTTCTAGAGAAGAAATCTTCTTTCGAAAGAATATAACTCGCTAAAGCATCTTAGACCTTATACTATTAACGAGAAGCCTATATAACTATATAGAGGACTAGTAAATTTTATCTAGTACCGGTTTAGACTATCTAGGTATCCTCTTTATAGTTAAGTAAGAAACCTAAAACCTAACTTCTAATCTAATATACTAGGGCCGCTATAATCTAAGAAAGGCTAACTAGGCCTAATTTAAGAAATCCTTTATAGTAAATATTAATAGAGATATCTTTTAGACTACTACTTTCTTAACTAAAAACTATAAGAATATTCTTAAACACGAAACTACCTCTCTTATAAACTAGTTAGAGAGAGTAGCTAAGTAGCTATTAGATATAATTACTAAAGCTACTAACTACATAATCCTATATCTAAAGCTTAGTGCTAGGTCTAAGCCGTAGTAAAATAAGAAACTATTTTAGCTTAGACGAATAGTCTACTAAAGATTTAGCCTAATCTCTTTAACCTCTTCTATAGAAGCTAAAGAGGCCTATCTCGAAGTAAAGAATATCTACTTTTTAGCTATTAAATAAAAGAAATAAGAGTATTAGAAATAATTTCTCTAGAAAGAAGACCTAAAGTCTATTTATAAAGCTATAGCGTATATAAAAGACCGCCTAGTCGAATAGATTTCTTAGATATATATAAGAAATAACTAACTATAAAATAGCTTTACTAGAAAATACTCTACGTTTAGAAAATTCCTATTTTCCCTACTACCACGTGCTAAATCCGTTACCTAGAAAGACTTTACTCTAGACCCCTTATAGAACTAGCTAGAGCTTACCTAAACGAAGATAGAGTAAGCCTACTCTACCTAGGTTAAAAAAAAAACTCTAGGCCCTAATACTATTACCTAAGATATTATAATAGCTACCTATTAGGCCTATCTAGAGATTTTCTTTAAGGTATTCTCTCTTCTTTTTAATAGTAGCTACTATCCTATTATATAGAGATAAGCCATAGGCGCAATTCTAAAGAAACTAGAGAAGAAGAACTATAGTAATTCTAAATTCTACTAAGTTATCTCTCTTCTAAACTACCTAGGTAAAATCCTTAAACGAATCTTAGCGAAGCGGCTAAGCGTGCTAGCGAAAACTATATACCTCCTCTATAAAACCTAAATAGGGGATAGACTAAAGAAATCTATAGTTAATACCGCCCTCCTTCTTATAAACGAAGTAGAAATAAATAAACGATACTAATATAAGACCTCTACTCTATTTCTTAATATTAAAGGAGCTTTTAACTACGTAGCTAAAAATTAGCTACTAGCTATTCTTAAGAAGCTTAGACTCCTAGGCTTACTTCTTAGCTAGGTATTAACGTTTATAAGTAATTAAACTTTAAAGCTTTTATTTAACAAATAGTATAAAGAAACAAAGCTAGTAGATATAAATATTCTATAAGAAAGCTCTATCTTACCTATTCTCTTTCTTATCTATATAAGGGACCTCTTTAAATTATCTATAGTTAAATTCTTTTTTTATATTAACGATATCTCTCTAATAGTTAGTTCGATTAGCTTTAGAAAGAACGTTAAGATTTTAGAAAGAGAAGTAAAAAGGCTCTACTAACTTAAAAAAGATAATATAATAGAATTTAATCTTAAAAAGATAGATCTAATATACTTTTCTACTAGAAAGAAGTCTAATATACCTCTTATACTTTCTAATAGAAAAGTAATCTAGCTAAAAGAGCTTATCTAATAGCTAGATATTTAGTTTAACTAACGGCTCTTCTTTAAGTAGTACTATTACGAACCCTATAAGCGGTAGTCCCGTACGGGTAAATATCCCTTAAGGGATAGAAACCCTTACGGGAGGAAATCCTATAGAAAAACACTAACTATAGAAAAATAGCACTTAAAGAGCTTAGTTAGAAAGTAGATAGCGTAATAAAATTCTATAGAAGAATAACTTTCTTAAGAAAATAGTTCTCGTATAGAAAGACCGAAGCTATAATCGTAAGGAACTATAGTCTAGCGGTATAATACTTTCTTAGTAAGGGTCGCGGGTAGAATCTAGAAAACCGGTAGAAAAGTACGTTACGTAATAATAAATAAGATAGACATCGCTATCGTTCATAGAAGAAGGTTAAAAATTAAATTCTAGAAAGTAGGTATTAGTGCCCGAGTTATATAGGCCCTATAAGAATCTACTAGGATTAACTTAATCTAAAAATACTAATCTAATACTATTAATCTAGCTACTTTAATTTAGCTATATTAATCTAGATTATTACAACTCTTCTATAGTATATAGATATACTTATTAGGTAGTACTTTAACCTTCGTAGTTAACTTAAGATTCTAATATAGACTTATTAGAGATAATAAGCCTAATATATACCGCGCCCTAATCTATTACGTAATTACTATTTATCGTTCTAATTCTTTACCCTTCTCTTATTCTTTAAGGTAAACCTATTATTATCTAACCCTACTAGGTAATTCTAAAGCCTAGTAGAAGAGGCCGCCGTTATACTTTAACTATTATTCTTATAAGGAAAGGTAGTTCCGAGAAGAGAAATAACTAAAGAAAGATAGTATTATCTAATACTTAACGCTAACTAAGTAATATAATAAACGATGTTAATATAAATAATAACGGTCCCCTATAGCTAACTATAGCCGACCTTTTTTAGGTTATCTAAGATATATAGGGCTAGATCGGCGAGCTACGCAGACAACTTTAGAAGTAGACTAACGAGAATACCTAGCTCTATTAATAAGTAAACGAGCTCCGCAACTAAGCTACCCCTACTCTAGTACTAGCTTCTATTACGACTTCCCTAACGGACCTTACGCTTAGAAACGAGTCGCTAGCCCGAGTTAAAGAAACTACTACGAAGACGGCTAAACCCGATCTCTTCTATAATAACTAAAAGAAGCTCTAAACCTTTCTATCTTAACTTAACCTTTACTTCTTCTTTAACTCTCGCGAATTCGAAAGTAAGGATTAAAAGGTTATATTCGCCGCTACGTATCTACGCGATACTATAGTCTAGTAGTTCGAACTCTACCTTAGGAACTATATAAGTAAGAAGCTAAGCTAATAGAAGAAAGATACTAGTAAGATCTTCGCTAGCTATAAATACTTTATTAACTAAATTAAATAGAGCTTCGGCGACCTAGATAAAGTATATAAAGCACGCCGAGCTATTATAAATATCTAATAGAAAACCTTAGTAGCCGAGTATACTACTAAGTTCTAGAAGGCTGCAGCCTATCTCGACGATTAGTCGGACCGCGCCTTTATAGATTACTATTACCGAGGACTTAAGGAAAAAGTTAAAAACTAACTTATAATCTAGAATAACCCTAAAATACTAGACAAACTTATTAAGCTAGTAATTAAGTACGATAACTGCCTCTTCGAGCGATAGATAGAGCACTATAAAGAAAATAACTATAGAGCTAATACTTTGCGCCCTATACGCCCTAAATATACTTAAGAAGAAGGCGACGCTATAGAATTAGATACGGCTTAACGAAACGATAAGGGCTATAAGCGACGACTATTACGAACCCCACGGGCGTTAGTCCCGCATGGGCAAATATCCTTTAAGGGATAGAAATCCTTACGGGAGGAAATCCCGTAGAAGAATACTAACTATAGAAAAACAGCGCTTAAAGAGCTTAGTTAGAAAGTAGGCTACGCGATAAGAATCCCGTAGGGGAATAACTCTCTTAAGGGAACGGTTCCCGTACGGGAAGGCCAAAGCTATAATCGCAAGGAACTATAGTCTAGCAGTATAATACTTCCTTAGTAAGGGTCGCGGGCAGAATCTAGAAAACCGGTAGAGAAGCACGTTACGCGATAATAAATAAGATAGGCATCGCTATCGTTTATAAAAGAAGGTTAAAAGTCGGATTCTAGAAAGTAGGCATTAGCGCCCGAGTTACGTAGGCCCTATAAGGACCTACTAGGATTAACTTAATCTAAGGACACTAATCTAACACTATTAATTTAACTACTTTAATCTAGCTATATCGATCTAGATTATTACAACTCTCCTATAGTATATAGATATACTTATTAGATAGTACTTTAACCTTCGTAGTTAACTTAAGATTCTAATATAGACTTATTAGAGGTAATAAGCCTAACGCGCACCGCGCCCTAATCTATTACGTAAGCACTACCTATCGTTCTAATCCTTTACCCTTCTCTTATCTCTTAAGGTAAACCTATCATTACCCGACCCTACTAGATAATTCTAAAGCCTAGAGGAAGAGGCTACCGTTATAATAACCCCGATATTAGTAAACGGAGTAAGAAATAGAACGCTTTAACTAAGGACTCTATATCTACTACGAAGATAAGTAGAACCCTTAATACCGCTATCTATAATAGAATAAACCCGGTAAGACTACCGCTAGCGCCACCTAGAAAGAAGAAGAACCCCGCTTTGTATCTACTATAAGTAAGAAAGTTAACTATATAGCTATAAGCTAGACTGCCTACTTTAATAATAACTATACTACCTACTAGAGCGATAAGTAAGCTACTAAATAATACCTCTCTAAACTTCGATAGTTAAACCTAGCCATACGTAACGAGAAAATACTAGAAATCGAAGACCTTATTAATAATTTTTTCCTAGACTAAGAACTCGTTAATAGTAGTATAGAAGAATTCTACGAGAGTATAACTAAAAGTAAGAATAGTATATAGTTAGAAGATACCCTAATACTATCTAATAAATAGAATACTCTTATCGAATTAGAAGTTTTAGCTGAGAGATATAGTATTAGTAGCTACCTATAGAACGAATAGAGTAATCGTATCTAGATAATATAGATTTCGTATTAAGAAAGCCTCGCTCTAATAGTTATCTAAAAATAGCGCTAGGACACGCTTTAGAAAACTTAAATCGAATAAGACGAAAAAAGATATAAACTTCTAGTAACTAGAAATACGACGCTCTTTATATACTACTACTAAGAAATCTCTATACGCGAATAAGCGGACTATAACTTTCTCTAAGAACTCGCGAAAATTCTCTACTAGTATAGAATAGTAACTATCTAGAACCGTATACTATAGTAGATTTCTAATAAGAAACTTAACCGTCCGACCTTTAGATACTAAGTACGAAAGAACCGAGTCTATTAGCGAAGATAGCTAAATAACGGTAACTAGACCCGTTAGAAGTAAACACGCCTATAAGTTAACGAATAGGAAGACTATATATATAATAAAATCTATAGCTAATCTAGGTTAAAAAACTAGACGGCTCCCCTATTTAGAAACTCTAGAAGGGGCCGTCGAATAGGTCTCTTAACTAGATTTTACGTATACCGAATAGTATATATATCTTAGAAAGAGTTCTTAGAATACTAGTAACTATCTACGGACGAACCGTAATAGCTATACTCGATAGCGGAGTAGAAGATAACTTTATTAGCTATATCTTCGTTACCTAAAATAATATTAGACTTACGGGGAAAGACTACTCCTACTCGCTAAAAACGATAGATAGGTCCGTCGCCTCTTACGATAAAGGGTAGATTTAGATCGAAATAAAACCCGTAAAGCTTACTATTAGAAAACACGTAGAGAAAATTATACTTAATGTAACCTCTATACTAGGACACGATATTATTCTAGAAATTCTATAGTTCGAAACCCACGAGCCGTATATCTAATAGAAGAAAAGAATAGTTACTTTTCTAAATAAGAAATACGTTAAATACCTAGTAAACGCTAAAAGAATACTAATAATTAAGAAAGACTCCTTAGACATCTAAAAAATCTTAATAAATATACTATAGTAAATAAGAAACCGAGGGAAAAAGGCATATATAATCTTTATTAAAATAAGCCTAGAACACGAGTAGAAAATCCTAGCTCGTATAATACGGGGCCTCCGCTAGGAGAATAATAACGTCCTAAAGCTAGTTAAAGAAGACTACCCCTAGAGAATCTATAGAAGATATAATCTATCTATATATAAGTAGATAGATATTATTAAATAAGATATTTCGGTAGCTAAGATTAATATAGACCTTAACGAAATTATAAGGCCTACTCTAAATAAATTAGTACCTATACCGGAATTAGAAACCATCCTATAATAGTTCTAGAATATACTAAGAATATTCTAGGAAAGAGGTAAAGAATAGCTACTAGAGTATTAGCTATAGAATTATAAGATACCCCTACTTCTAAAAGCGTAGCTAGCGTTTAAGCCTATATACTTCTTATCTAAGAAAGAGGCTAAAACACTACGGAAATATATTAATAAGAATCTAGAATAAGATTATATCCGCCCGTCGTTATTATCGGCCGGATACCCGATTCTATTTATACTAAAGAAAAATAGTAAGCTCTACCTCTATATTAACTACCGATAGCTAAATAATATTACGATAAAAAACTAATACCCCTTATCTTATATCGACGAACTATAGAATAAACTTAAATATGCTAAGTACTTTATAAAGTTAGACCTCTAAGAAGGCTACTACCTAGTCCGTATTAAGAAAGATAAAGAATAGAAAACGGCGTTTTAAACTAGATTCGGCTACTATAAGTATATAGTAATATCCTTCGAACTTACTAACGTATTAGCTACCTTCTAGAGCCTAGTTAACGATACGCTACGTCCGTATTTAGATATATTCGCTTTGGCTTACCTAGACGATATTCTAATCTACTCGAAAACGCTCAAAGAATATACTAAGTATATAAGAAAAGTTCTAAAGGCCTTAGACGAACGAAATCTCTAAGTTACCCTAGAAAAAAGCGAGTAATATATCTAGAAGACTAAGTACCTAGGGTTTATTATTACTCTAGAATATATTAGTATAGACGATAAGAAACTAGACGTAATAAGAGACTAGCCTACGCTAAGAACCGTTAAAGAAGTATAATTCTTTCTTAAATTTACTAACTTTTATCGAAAGTTTATTTTAAACTACGCGAAGGTATTAATACCTCTTATAGACTTAACTAAGAAAGAACACGGGTTCGTATAAAGAGAAAGATAATAAATAGTCTTTAACTTACTAAAGTATATATTTACGGAAGTATCGATCCTAGATATTTATAACCCTAATCTATCTATTACGGTCGAAACCAACGCCTCCGACTACGCTATTAGAGTAGTTCTTAGCTAGTTAGACGAGTAAGATAGACTATATCCTATCGCCTTCTATTTAAGAAAAATAATAGGCCCCGAAAAAAATTACGACGTCTACGATAAGAAACTCCTAGCTATTATTATAGTCTTTAAAGAATAGAGACACTACCTAAAAGAGACTAAATACTAAATTATAGTATATTACGACTATAAGAACCTATCGCACTTTACTACTACTAAGAAACTAAACCGATAATAGATTAGGTAGGCTAAAGAACTAGTATTATACGATATAAAGATTATCTATAGAAAGAAATCTAAAAACGCTCGCGTAGATGCGCTAAGTAGACGAGCTAACTATATTAAGGAAAAGCTAGGTCTATAATCTATAGTACTCGATATATAAAAAGATAGGTCTTTTATACCCGCTAGCCGTAGCTGCTAGATTACTACTATTTATAGCATTAAATAGATATAGCTTAAGAAAGAACTAGACGACTCGCTTACCCTAGTTTAACGACTAGCCCTAGCGATACGCCTCGAAGGTAATAAATAGAAGCGTAAGATTCGAGAAGCCTACGTAGACGACGTAACGGCTTAAGAAATTAAAGAACTTAAAAATAACTCCCGAGTAACTAAAAACGTAGATAGTATAATCTTATTTTTAGAATTAGTCTACGTTCTAGTTAAACTATAGGAAGAACTTATAAAAGATATATACGAAGCCCTAGCATACGATTATTAAAAAATAGACAAGATAATAAAACGAATTACGAGAAACTACTACTTTCTAGAACTTAAAAGAACCGTCTAACGGGTAGTCTCGTAATATAACCTCTATATTAGAAGTAAGGCTATAAGATACGCGCCCTATAAATAGCTTTAGCTATTATCGGCGCCGAAATACCCTTAGTAATCTATCTCGCTAGACTTTATTACAGACCTACCTAAGTTAAGAGAACCACTTACTAAAGTTAAGTATAACTCAATCCTAGTTATCGTTAATAGAATAATAAAATACGCCTACTACTTACTATTTCTTAAATTAGTAGATACGGAAGAACTCGCCTATATATTTCTTAGAATAATTTTCGGCAACCACGGATTACTAGAAGAACTTATATTAGATAGAAATCGACTATTTATATTCTAATTCTAGTAATCGCTTATTTAATAGCTTAGCGCTAAATATAAGCTCTCTATAACGGTATACCTATAAATAGATGGCTAGACGGAACGAATAAACTAGACGCTAGAGTAATATCTATGCTACTATCTTAACTACGCATAGAATAATTAGGTCGAGCTACTTTCGCTTACTTAGTTCGCCTATAATAGCTTAAAAGCGTCCGCTATATAAGAATCTCCGTTTTACGCTAACTATAGATATAAACTAACGGCCTATAGATATCCAATACTAAGTAAGTTATTAGCCTAAAAAGAAATTCTTAAAGCGGACTAGCTAAAGGCACTCTATAAATAAATATACCTAGACCTAGAATTCGTAGCTCTATAAATAGGTAAATACTATAATAAACGGCACTAAAAGACACTAAAGCTAAAAAGAAAGAATAAAGTTTATCTCCTTAGTAAAAATTTTAAATAAAAAAAGAACGACCGACTAAGTAAAAAATTAAACTTTAAAAAGGTTAGCCCCTTTAAAATTAAGAAATAAATTAGAAAGGTTAATTTCCGCCTTAAATTACTAGATACTATATAAATATACCTAGTATTCTACGTTGCCCTACTCGAGCCAGTACCTTAAGACGCCGCGCTAATATACTATATAGAGAAAATAATACCCGAAAACCTAGACGCCGATAAAAATAGAAAGTAAGACGTAGAATAAGTCCTAGATAGCGGCTATATTAATAATTAGTTTCGATACCTTCTTAAATAGGAAGAAGATTAGAATAATACCTAGAAACTACTAGAACTCTATAACTATTAAGAACTTATTAATAAGTTCTATCGTCGAAACCTAGATCGACTAACGCCGTCGACTCGTTATACACGAAGGACCTAAAGTTAAAATTAATAAACGAAGATAACCGCGCTTAATTAACTAACCTAGAACCCTCGGGTAGCGTAGAACCTAAACTAATACTAGGAGACCTAATAGACCGGGACGACTCTATAGCGCTATTAGCTAAGGCATCGCCACGTAAACACTTTAACGATCGCCCCTTCTTAGTATCTTTAGAATTAGAGATGCCCCTAGCCTCTAGCGCTTCTAACTCTCTAAGTATATTAATCGCGTCCGACTTACACTATAGTATTAGAGTAGTACGACGCTTAAGTAACTTCTACTACTTCTTAGTATAAGAAAGACTAAAGGCTATCTTTTAAAGCTAATCCTTAAAGGCCGCACGTTTAGAGCGCACTTTATCTAGAGTACGTCGAAGACGTTTAACTAAAAAAAGAATTAGTAAGTATATAAGATAATTAAAAAAAAACTAATAGTCGGAATCCTTAAAACTACTAATATTATAACTAGTATGCTCGGCATAATAACATTTACTATAACGTAAGAAATCTAAGGCTACGCGATATACTATCTTAGGCTCTTTAGCCTTTCGCTAAGCATTTAGAAGTAAACATTACGAATAAAAAATAAGTATCGCGATACCTAGTAAATTAATCTTCGTATCTAGAGACTTACGCTTAGTCTTCTACGAATCGCACTTTTATTTCAGAGGTATAGTAGGAGGCTTATAGCGAGAGAAGAAAATAAGAAAATAAAGAAAGCCTAAGATATAGATAAATAAATAAATCTTCGGGCCGAAGATCCTTAAGAGGGGGGATAGTATTACGAACCCTACGGGCGGTAGTCCCGTACGGGTAAATATTTCTTAAGAAACAGAAACCCTTACGGGAGGAAATCCCGTAGAGAAATACTAACTATAGGGAAATAGTACTTAAAGAGCTTAGTTAGAAAATAAACGTTACGTAGGCCCTATAAGAATCTACTAGAATTAACTTAATCTAAGAATACTAATTTAATACTATTAATTTAGCTGCTTTAATCTAGCTATATTAATCTAGATTATTATAACTCTCCTATAGTATATAGATATACTTATTAGATAGTACTTTAACCTTCGTAGTTAACTTAAGATTCTAATATAGACTTATTAGAGGTAATAAGCCTAACGTATACTGCGCCCTAATCTATTACGTAATTACTATCTATCGTTCTAATTCTTTACCCTTCTTTTATTCTTTAAGGTAAACCTATTATTGCCCGACCCTGCTAGGTAATTCTAAAGCCTAGTAGAAGAGGCCGCCATTATAAGTACTACGCTTTAAGAATAAGCTAAGGCCGAGCTACCTTCTAAAGACTCTCCCGTCTAGTAAATACCGAATGGGGGCTTAGTCCCTACGTAGTTAGGTATAACGGCGGCCTCTTCCACTAGGCTTTAGAATTACCTAGTAGGGTCGGTAATAGTAGGGTTTACCTTAAAGGACAAGAGAAGGGTAAAGAATCGGGACGATAGGTAGTAATTACGTGCTAGGTTAGGGCGCGGTGCGTATTAGGCTTATTACCTCTAATAAGTCTATATTGAAATCTTAAGTTAACCACGAAGGCTAAAGTGCTATCTAGTAAGTATATCTATATACTGTAGGAAAGCTATAACAATCTAGTATAGTATTTAGATCTTATGTGATCTAGTGGGGCCTGGATCGATAGTGATCCAAAAAGGTGGGCCTTAGATTAGTAAAGATCTAGGAGTAGGTCCTACACGTAACCTGGGCGCTAAAGCCCGTTTCCTAGAATCCGACTTTTAACTTCCCTCTACGAACGATAGCGATGTCTATCTTATTTAATATCGCGTAACGTGCTTCTCTACCGGTTTTCTAGATTCTGCCCGCGACCCTTGCTAAGAAAGTATTATACCGCTAGACTATAGTTTCTTGTGACTGTGGCCTTTTGTCCTTCCTATGCGGGAACCGTTTCCTTAAGAAAGTTATTTCCCTACGGGATTCTATTACGCCGCTTACTTCCTAACTAAGCTCCCTAAGCGCCGTTTCCCTGCGGTTGGTATTCTCCTGCGGGATTTCCTCCCGTGAGGGTTCCTATCCCTTGGGGGATATTTGCCCGTGCGGGACTGTCGCCCGTGGGGTTCGTAATATTAGGCAGCTATACCTAGCTTATATTACTAGCGTAGCGGACTACGGCTCTATTATATAGTAGAAGAATTAGAAGAATGCTAAAAGACCTACTTAAGTACTCTAGAATCTTGGTCTACGTAAAATCCTAGGGGCCTTTAAAACGTCCCTAATTCCTCTACTAGAAGTAGAAGCCACCCTACCCCCTTTAGAGATTTAATTTAGTTCTTAGCTCCGCTAGTATGTATTTCGGATCCTAAAGCTTCTAAAAGACCACCTAGTTTACTAGAAACTTAATAAGATTAGATCTTTCTCCTACTAGCCCCAAGGCCTAAAGACCTAATTAGAACGAATTTAGAACTCGATTTAGAAGGTTCTATACGATAGACCCCTAGAGAAGATTATCCTAAATTACTTTCTCCCATAGAAACGGCGTACACCATATAATATAGAGATAGATCCTAACCTAAAGAAAATTACTATCTAAAACCACCTTAATTAACTTCGGGCGCTTTAAGGGAAAAGTATAGTAATATACTCTAATATATCCTTATAGCCAAATAGTAAAGGAATTAGGGTTAGGCTTATTACCTACTAAAACAGTTAACCGGTATACTTAAGAATCTCGAATATAAGCTATAAAAATATTATCTACAACGGCGAACTCGAAGGTATTACCTAGGCTTTTAAGTACGCTAGAAGACAGGCGAAACCCGGCTAAAACTTTAGAATCTATGTAGATAACTAGGCTACTATTCTTAGGCTTAAAACCCCCTTAAACAACCCTAGTTAAGCGTAGTAGATTCGGGCTATAAACGCCGCGCTATTCGCTTAGTTAAAGGGAGCATCCACCTTCTTACACTAGGTCCTAGGCCACTACCAAGTCCCCGGGAACGAAGTAGCCGATATTCTTACTAAAGACGCTATAAAGCTTTCCCCTAGCTCTAGTACTACAAGCCTCGCCCTCCTAGGAATTAGAATTAAAGGCCTAGACCGAAGAGACTAAAAACTAAAGCTTAAGAGCTATAGTAAGAGGCTAAATTAATTCCAAAACTTATATACCCGTAATTTTAGCTAGAAGATTAGGAAGAAACTAGCCGTTCTATTATACTCGCGAGAAACGGCTAGCGCCTTCTACTA
Organism: Macrophomina pseudophaseolina; assembly: GCA_022204955.1. Lineage (NCBI taxonomy): Eukaryota > Fungi > Ascomycota > Dothideomycetes > Botryosphaeriales > Botryosphaeriaceae > Macrophomina > Macrophomina pseudophaseolina. The sequence goes on along the minus strand of JAJJID010000372.1, from coordinate 16,950 downwards.
GCTTAAATTAGGCTATAGGTACTTTAAGGCCTATATTAGAATATCACGTGTGTATATAATAAACTTTAGCTTAGTTATAGAAGAGGACGGATAAGAGGACTCCCCTAAGTATTCCTTTTACGCCTTATGCTACTTATTCTTAATTAATAGTATTACCACTAAATCTAATAGTTATAAGCCCGGATATACGTTTAATGCCTTCTGCTATCTAAAGCATCATTTACAACTACCTTTTAGTCGTTCTAAGGCATCTAGTCGACATCCAAAGCGGCTTAAGCACACGGGGCCACCAGCAGCACGCAACCTTAACCGTTATTAGCTAACCAAAGGCACACACTACGGTGCAACGACAGCTAATAACAGCTAACCGCACCTATTATAGCGTAGCTACGTGCACAAGCGAGTTATAGCTAACAGTATTACTGCGTTCCTAAGCGATTAGTCGATCTATTCGGCCCGTTTCACACGTGCAACCGACGAACCGATCTAATTAATAACGCATTAAAACCAACAACTATAATGTCCTCGAAGCCAATAATTATTTTAAAAGGCTCTTAAGACTGGGATATCTAGTTTAACCTTATCTAATCACGCGCATAACGCGCTAATATATTTAAATACATCGATCCGAGCAAGCCGGAATGCCCAACATAATTCGCGGCACCGGTTAAGCCAACTCGACAATAAGAATAGACGATCGACTATTACCGTCTCGATCTAGACAACTATAAGAAGGAGAAGGACTACGAGCGCATTTATAAGAAAATTAACGACCTCTTAACGGTTATTAATAACTCCGTAGGAGCCTCGCTTTAACTAATTCTTTAGAATCTTTCTAATACGCACCCGTACCACTAACTTAGAGCTCTATAAGCGAGGATTAAGCCATCTACCGCTACGTAGGAACGCCTTATCGTCAACTAGCTTCGCTAGCTAGAAAAGCCTCTTAACAATTAGAATATAGACAAATGGCTAAATTAATAGAAAGAAACGGTCTATAAAGCCGAAGCCCTAAAGATAATAGAGGTTATATTAAGGTGAGGTGTCGATACCTTCTTTAATACGCTTCTTTCGTACGACTTTAAATACGCTATAATAGCTATTAGAGAATCTTCTAAAACAGCGGAAACCGAACTAAAGGTTACCGACTATATTACCGATTACCGAGAGCACGTAAGGCGTAAATAAGCAGCCCAAGGCAAAGGCACTACTCAAATAATAATAGCAGCAACGCTTCGTAGCAAACCCTAATTAGGAGGTCTACTACTAAGGCCGTATCTATATAGTATACTTTACTAGATATCTAAATGCTACTACATAAACGAACAAATACGCCCATTAGGGTAGAAGCTAAAGAAGGAGATTCAGGCTTAACTTTAAAAGAAGATAAGTAATCCACGCACTAAGGTAATAGTTAAACGCGTACTAGCCAGAGGAGCTAAAGAAGCTGAACCTACCAACAATAATTAGGATCATCAGGACTTATTAGCACAAGCGGAAGATCCTTAAGACAAAGATCTAAAAGCGCTTATAGCTATTATTACCACATCCCTTATAGCTAAACGTAGTAAACCAACCACGCTACAGCTTTCATAGATAGTTGACACTGGCTCCTCGCACTACGTATATAATCGATATATAAAGAAGCGGTTTACCAAAACACGCAACGCAGGCCCAGATAACTACGTTATAAGCGGTAATACACGCATTCCAGTGGAAGCGTTTGGCACTGTCACTATTAAGGCTTATCGTCACTCAACGTAACGAATCCTAACACTACTAGACACTGCTTACGTACCTTTATTCATGGCCAACCTCGTTTCGGTTGCCAAGGCAAATAAGAAAGGGGTTTACCTCAATATAGACCGCCTAGTCCTTTATAAGAAAGACATCATCACGTACGAACTAACGCCCTACCAAAACCTCTACTTCATGGAGCTTAACAAAGCAAAGAATCCAACGAATCAAATCACTACAGGACTCACAATCCGAAAGCGTCCAGCTAAGCAATGGCATAAAGTCTTTGCTCACGCATTACCTGCAGTTATTAAAGCGCTGCTAACTGCCATAGAGGGTGCAGCTATTACCGAAGAAGCTATACCGCAGCACTACGATACATGCGCTCGAGCTAAAGCTCATTAAATTATCTTACGTAATATAACGCCCGAGGAATTATCCTTAGAACCATTCTTCCGAATGTTATTTAATCTTATTCAGATGATTGAAGCTGCTAATAGGCATATGTGGATTACGTATCTCGAATGCGTAGCTACGCAGTACACAATTGCAACGACTTACGTTAATAAAAACGACTGCGTAGACATCATCTTATTAACGGAACGAACAATTAGAAAACGCTTTCAACGAAAAGTAGTATTCTTACGCTCAGATGGCGAAAAGTCTCTTAGAATCGCTTTTCAAAGAGAACTATAAAGGAGAGGAATTACCCTTAAGGTGTTAAGTCCTTAAACACCTAAGTAAAACGGCAACGCTGAACGTTCTGGACAGTTACTTGTCTTAAAAGCAAGGGCACTGCGAATCAGTGGCAACCTACCTAATTATAACTAGCCCGAATACGTTCATGCGGCTGCTTACATCTTAAACCGAACACCTGCCAAAGGCCTTAACTGGAAGACTCTATTTGAGATGGTTTATGGCAAGAAGCCGAACGTTAGCCACCTACGTGTATACGGCTGCAAAGCGTACGCACTAAACAAGATAATTCCACGTACCCAAAAGCTTTAGGAACGAGCACTGATCGGATACTTGGTTGGATACGACTCCACCAACATCTTCCGAATCTGGACACCAAGCACAGACAAAATCATACGCGTCCGAGACGTTACGTTCGATGAGGATAGCAAATACTCACCTCACGAAAAAGAGCACTATTAAGAAGTGTTAGAAGCCGAGGAAGAATAAACCCTCGTGCACCCACGAATCCGTCTAAACGATAACGATCTTATATCATCCTTAGCCTCATCAACGAGCACTGAATCTTCAGAGGATGAGTTCCTTGAATCAAGCGAACAGCACCAAGCTGTAGAAGCTAGTAGCAGCCATTAACTGGACTCGCTTATTCGATTACCAACGCTATCACCGTCTGCAACGAGTGATAGGTTAAACTCACGAGAAGAGCAGTCTGAAAGCAGCCTTCAAGCGCGCCAAACGCAAGGCACTAAACCGACTAGCAACGAAAGCAGTCAAATTCAACCCAATCCCGAGCCTAGGCTGGATTTAGAAACCACGCCTGCAATGCTCGAACAACATCACTAACCAGCTCCTTAAGCCTCAGGGGGTGATGAAGAACAACGATCAAGACTCGGACCACTGATGCCAGTCCAATACGATACTGATCCAGACCCTGCAGCCAGCAGAGGCAACCGAGCACCAAGGGGATCAGAAATTAGTACCGAAATAAACCCAAATTCGATTATTTAAGGCAAAAGAACACGAAGATCAGCCTACATTACGCAACTCCTGCTTAATCAGCACTCAGATTAAGCCTGGAGGACATCGTTCGCCACTGCACTGTCTACTACACAAACGCCTCGCCGGCACCGGGACACGCTTCCACCGGAGCCAAAGACGTTCAAAGAACTTCTTACGCATCCACTCGGACCTGAATTCCTGAAAGCGGTAGAAGCCGAACTACGGGAACTCTAGGGTAAGGGGGTGTGGAGAGTCATTTCAGAAATGGACGTGCAAGATAACACTAAGGAGGTTATACCGCTTACTTGGGTTTTCAAGTACAAATTCGATGAAAACGGCTATCTACTAAAATGCAAGGCACGCATCTGCGTCAGAGGTGATCTACAAATAACCTAAGAAGATACCTTTGTAGCTACCCTGGCCTTCCGTATTTTCCGAGCGCTTATGGCCATCATTTGCGCCTTCGACCTTGAAACAAGATAATACGACGTTGTAAATGCGTTTCCGCACGTCCCACTTGAGTAAACAACGTACTGCAAGCCACCAGAAGGAATGACGTTAAAGAACGGACAAGTTCTTTAACTGCTAAAAGCGTTATACGGTCTCAAAGAATTACCAGCGCTTTGGCAACGTCACTTCTGCAACACACTCACAGAACTCGGCTTAGAACTAGTTCCAGACGCCCCATGTCTCTATGCGAATAATTATCTATTTGCGTTCTTCTTTGTGGATGACGTTATTGTTGCTTTTCATAAAGACGACGAACGCTACGCAGACGTATTCCAAGAGGACCTATTCCAACGCTACGAGATGCGCATGATGGGCGAAATCCAGTGGTTTCTTGCACTGCGTATAGTCCGCAATCGACAAGAGCGTTTGCTCTGGCTATCTCAGGAATCGTACGTCAACAGCTTGATTACCAAATACAACGTTAAGGAAGTGAACGCTCCAGCAACACCTTTGCCACAAGATGAGCCTCTTACACCAAACGAGGACTCCCATGCAACGCCACAAGACGTTCACACCTTCCAAAGCAAGATGGGATCAGTACAGTTCGCTGCAATTAGTACGAGAGCCGATATCGCCTTTGCTGCATCAGCTCTATCAGCGTACCTGACTAATCCGTCACACCGTCACCTCGCACTGGCGCAGAGACTCCTTGAATACCTTGGAGGAACAAAGAAACTCGCCTTGTGCTTTAACGGCTCAGTCTACCAGGATGAACAAAATATCTTCACAATCAGCAGTGACGCGGCATACGCAAACGATTAAGAAACGCGTAGAAGCCACCAAGGCTCGCTCGTTACGCTATTTGGAGGTCCAGTAGATTGGAAAGCCACTAAACAACCGACCGTTACCACGTCAACCACCGAAGCCGAGCTCCTTGCCTTGTCCGAAACGGCCAAGCAGTGCTTCTGGTGGAAACGATTCTTCAACCAACTGCAGTTCAATCCAGGCCATCTTATACAGATTCAGTGTGACAACCAAATGACACTACGGCTCATGGAGGAAAGCGTTGGAAAACTGACAACAAAGCTACGCCATGTTGATATTCATCATCACTAGCTTAGACAAGAAGCGTTAGCAGGTAACATCCACTTCAGATGGACGCCCACAGCCGACATGATCGCAGACGGACTCACAAAGGCACTGCTAAAGCAGAAGCATCAGGCATTCGTTAACTAATTAGGACTCACGCCGCTAACCGGATAAAATAACCGAGTTTCTTCTGTTTCCTTTGTTTGACGTTATGCGCTTTTCATTTTCCTTATTCAGATGCATACAGCCTGCCGCAATCCGCTCGGCTAAATTATTAGCCACTCATTGGTTACCTTTAAGAAGCACAGCGGTATAGGTAGAGATAGTTCACGCGCCCATTAGCCGACGCTCGGACTAATGCTTTATAAAGCATGAGTCTCCCCGCCTACCCGATAACTGAACCCGCTCGCTATCCTTTTTTAATCTTGAGTTTATAAGTTTAATTCTTAGTTATGCACGTAGTTATCCTTTTTGCCTACAGCCACTGTCATATCGTGCGCTGGCTTCACCACCACACGAAGGGGGTGTGTTGGAATATCACGTATGTGTACGATAAACTTTAGCTTAGTTATGGAAGAGGACGGATAAGAGGACTCCCCTAAGCGTCCCTCTCACGCCTCATGCCACTCATTCTTAATTGATGGTATTACCACTAAATCCAACAGCCTATCTATACCGGATAAATAAGTCCCCTAATGTTCGATATAGGTGCGGGGGCGAACAAACCCCAAAACACTTAATCTTAGAATATAAGAACTAACGTGTTCTATAAGCGAGTGTATTACACAAGCGAGTGCATCACCTTCCCTACTAAAACGCGTCTCCTCTCTTTAAGACGCGATGCCTTAACCAACTTATTATTAATTATTAAATAATGAAGGCGCAGTTACTCTAGCTGTTTCAGTGCTCCAGAAAAACTAAATTCCGACCGCCCGAGGCGCTGCAAAGGAGTACGCCGTGCACTACTCGACCGTGAATCGACGCGCTAAAAGAATCCCTTCCCGACGCGATTGCGCACCTAACTCTCGAAAGCTTACGCCTACCGAAGAATCCGTTATCGTCGAACGTATTCTCGACCTAGATTCGCGAGGATTCCCGCCGCGGTTGAGTGCTGTTGAAGATATGGCAAATAAGCTACTCGCCGACCGCGCCGGAGGTACCGTTGGCAAGAACTGGCCCTCCAACTTCGTGAAACGGACTCCCGGGCTTAAAACGCCTCTGAATCGCAAGTAATACTACTAGTGAGCGAAATGCGAGGACCCAGAGCTTATCGCGCAATGGTTCGAGCTCGTCCGGAACACTATCGCGAAGTACGGGATCGTGGACGGAGACATGTATAACTTCGACGAAGCCGGCTTCCTTATGGGCATGATCGCAGCTGGAATGGTTGTTATAGCATCGGAGCAACGTACTCGATTAAAGACTGTTCAGTCAGGTAATCGCGAATGGGTTACGGTGAAGATGGCGCATTCGGCTGTTCTTTTGTAGGCGGAAGCCGCGAATCTTTAAAGGGCAAACGAGGCCGCAACGAGACGCAAGAAGCGGTAAAAAAAGCGGATTTAGCAGCGAGGGACTCTTACGGTCGAAGAGGGGCAGGATTTAATCGATGGAGCTGCTGTTAACCAGCAGATTTCGCAGGAAATGCGCTAAAGTGGTGGGCGATCGTATGGGGCTGCGACGAGGAAACGGCGATGTGGGTAATGCGGCGAGGCTGGACACAACTCTCGCGCATGTCAAAAAGATGCGCAAACTACTATAGAATAGGCTCTCTATTATAGATAGTTGATTATTCAAGGCGTTGTGGAGTTATTCGTACTTAAAGCGATTGAGCTTTGATGGGGTGATGCACTCGCTTGTGTGATGCACTCGCTTGTGGAACACGTTACGTAGAGGCGAGGAAAATCTTAAAAGAAGCACTAGAAGTAGAGCTTACCCTCCGACTTCTTTTCTAAATAAAGCGTAGAGTAGAGGCTCTAATAGCCTTTCTCTAAGATACTAAGATTGCTATAAGGAGGTGGTATCTTAGAGGCCTAAGAAGCCTAGATAATTTCTAACCTTCTCTCTCTCTCTCTCGTAAAACCCTTTTCTACTCCTTCTTTGCTCCTCTTTCTTTCCTTAGTATTGCAAAAGCCAGATGGGGAAGCCCTAAAACGCGTGCCGTTCTAATAACTCTACTGTATTTAAGCATCCTATATAGACTAGGTGGGCCCCCTGGGCCCCCCGTCCCACGATAGTCCTCGACTTATAAGGGACGTTAATGGATTCATCATCATCATCAACCCCCACTCCTTTGCGGGATTCCTAACTTAGCGGGTGCTCCGCTAGTTTCCCTATGCCTTACGGGCTTAGCTACCGTGCGGGCTTTTATCTTAGTAACTAATCCCTTAGGCGCCGTATCCCCTGCCCTCGGTGCTCCCGTACGGGATCTTAGGTCTTGCAGTTCTACTTACCGGGTGGGATCTTACCCCTTGTGGCGCTTCGTCCCCCTGTGGAATTTCTATCCTTAGGGTCATAAAGCCCGTGTGCCCTGGGATTTCGTAACACGAAGATTACGATGTAGACGAACTCGGCTACTCTCGATTCATTACGGAATTATATGCACTAGTAAATAGACTAGCGACTAGGGATTCTCCGCCTAGCTTACGCACTGTACCCACTTGTTTTTCATTTTTATATAAAGATGGCCCGAATCCCGACGATATAATTATAGTCAGACCTACTAAGCCACAACAGGCCCGACCGGGATTGGAGCCGTATACGCATAAAGTTGCTCTAGGCTAGGCTTACTAAATAGACGGTGTGCATAATTGCGCGTTCTATTGGGGCTAATAACACAAAATAGAATAACTGGACGTACTAGAGCATACGTACATGATCCATCACGTCTGCAAAGTTAATCTCACTTTGTAAAAACTACCTAGCCATCTATCTTAACGTAGAAAAAATAAGGTTAGGCTGGAGTACACACTCCAGTAGCGATAGCGTTAGAGAATAGTGTGTTAATATGCTAACTACCACAACCCCAAAGGTAATCCAACAGCTATAAGCCGCAGATCTGTTCACGTTATTTCACATTATTTCACGAATCCCACTCTCGTTGCACATCTCGTACACGGAACACATACGTTCCGAGCTCCCGACAAAACGCATTACATCCGAGATAAGACTAGTCCTCTTTTTTCATGTGAAATAGTCTTGGCTGTTGCGAAAATCTATATAATGTTAGCCTGCAACTGATATTTGTATTATCGGCATTCTAAAGAATCTTTACATCACAATCATTATGGATAGCTCCAAATCTACACTCGGTGAAGGCTTTAATAAAGCCGCGATTACGCTGGGGTCCACATCGTTCCGTGTTCTTTCAAATATAGACGTCTCGCATGCCCTTATTAGTATTTTCGGCATTGTGCGTATCTAGTCCATGTTATGTTAAGCCCGTTACTTACAGATGTTGCATAGATGCTCGCCAAAGTCATTGCAGATGCCATCTACAACATCTACTTTCATCCTCTCTCCAGATTCCCTGGACCTCGACACGCGGCGGCATGGAACTTTATCTACGTCTATCACATGTTCCGCGGCAACTCCGTACACTGGATAGACTCAGTCCATAAACAATACGGCGAGATCATCCGCATCGGTCCCGAAAGATTAAGCTACACCAAACCCGAGGCATGGAAAGAAGTCTACGGCCACAAGACCGCGGGCCGCAAAGCTAGTCCTAAAGACACGCGATTCCTCCAAGGCGAAGCCAACGGCTTCAACAGCGTGCTTACCGAGCCCAGCGATGCCGAGCACGGCGCCCAGCGCCGCATCTTCGCCCACGCCTTCAGCGACCGCGCCCTCGGCCAGCAAGGGGAGCTTATCGGGCACTACGTCGATGACCTCATCCAGCTGATCCGCCGCGCCACGACGAAGAGCCCGACCGGCGCTGCCGAGCTCGACGCCGTCAAGCTGTACAACTTCACGACCTTCGACATCATGGGCGACCTAACCTTCAGCGAGCCCCTCGGCAACCTCGAACACTCCGAGTACTCGCCGTGGGTGACAGCCATCTTCCATAGCTTCAAAGCCATAACATTGATCCGGCAGCTCAATGAGTATCCATTCCTACAGGCTATCTGGAAAGCATTCATGCCGGCGTACTTAAAGAAAGCGGCGATAGTAAACCTCAAACACAGCTCCGAACGCGTCGCCAAGCGGTTGGCCAAGGAGGATACGGAACATCCGGACATCTGGGCACTAATTCTTCGGTCTGGGCACAACATTAGCCGCGAGGTTATGAACGCGAATAGTATTCTATTCATGCTTGCGGGCACGGAGACAACGGCGACGCTGCTCAGCGGATTAACTTACTTACTCTTAAAGAATCCTTCTAAGTATAAACGGCTGGTCGAAGAGGTTCGGCAGTTTAAGAGCGAGGCCGACTTAACTACGGAAACTGTCAGGCATATGAAGTATTTGGTTGCGTGTATCGAGGAGGCACTTCGAAGTACGTCCCATTCGCATCCACAGACGTAAAATAAGCGAGCTCATCCACCTCAAAAAAGTGTATCCACCGGTACCTTTGGGAAGCTTTAGGGAGATCGTTCCAGGTGGCAACGAGATCCTGGGCGAGTATCTTCCAGAAAAGGCCAGCCTCCCCGTTATGCCATCTTGAAATCGCCCGATTGTGACGTAGGTTCTTAAACTAATCCCGGGGTATTTTAGACACGCCTTGCTGTAGTTTCGTGGGCGGCCTTCCGCTCCCCTACGAACTTTAAGGACCCTGAGCTCTTCTTACCGGAACGTTGGATGCTCGATGAGCCTGGTTGCGAAAAGTACCATGCGTACGACAAACGCGAGGTGGTGCAGCCATTCTCCTATGGCCCCCGCAACTGCCTCGGAAAGAAGTGAGTGATGTCAATTTTTAGGCCTATATTAGTTATCTGACTGACCTTTACATCGAAAAAGCTTGGCTTACTATGAGATGAGAGCGATTATGGCAAGACTTCTCTGGAATTTCGATCTCGAACTGAAACCTCAAAGCGACCGGTGGATTGACCAGAAATCTTATCTCATCTGGGACAAGCCGGAACTCATGGTGCAGTTTAGACCTCGGAAGTTTGGGAGTTCTGACCAGAACTAGGTAGTCAGCAGGTGGTGTAAGAGTAGCTTTAGCTTCTGATTCGGGGAAGGTCTAGATCTTGGTAAACCAAAGTCGCTAGCAGTAGTCGGATAATCAATCTTGGCCATCAGTCTGCGATCTTTTCAGTTTTCTATTTGACTTTTCCGAAGTACGACAGGTAATCAAGATAATCTAAGGCTATCGAGGAAGCATCTACCAAGCGGAAGGAGACTATGTATAATTAACGCTCTGGTTAACTATGAGAAGAATCTGTGTTCGCAAATATTATACGGTACGAGTTCTTATATATTGGAAAAACGAGACGGGTTGTGAACTCTGTCGAACAGAACGCAATTATAGAAACTATGAGGACGAATAGAGTGACTGATCCAGCAAGAAAGCGAGTGAAAGAGAGGGCGAGAGTAAGATATAGAAAGATTAGGCGGCTTTGGCTTCTATAGTCGCGGTAACAATACTTTCACAGCCGTTGCTTGGAAAGGTAACTGTCGTTACATCAGGAAAATCCCGGGCAGCTTTAAGCGGCTTAAAGCGCAGTTCCCGCTATAAGGAGACGTATACTAATATTAACATCTCTTCTTCGCGTTCCTAGTAGCGTGTGAGCTTAGGGTTAGGTCTGTACCTTCTGCGCAATCTGCGTAATCTGCGCGTTCTACGCACGTTCTGCGCCTTCTACGCCTTCTACTCCTCTTGCGCCTTTTGCGCCTTCTACTTAATCCTACTCATAGTCCGTATATTTAATTAGTATAACTCGACGCTTCGCAACAACAATAACAATGCTTTATAATATAACGCTACCTTACTATAAATACTCTGCCGGCACCTAGCCGCGTAAAAAAAAAATCTATAAATTTTATAAGTATTAACTTGTTGGTTTTATTGCGTTAATATTAAAAGAGTAAGAGCTTTAGCGAATATATTACGCATTAACTATGCATTAAAGAATATTAAAAATCTATATATAGACTAAGTAGAACGCGCGAAAGGCGTAGAACGCGCGAAAGGCGTAGAAGGCGTAGAAGGCGTAGAACGTGCGTAGAACGCGCAGATTACGCAGATTGAGCAGAAGGTACAGACCTAACCCTAAGCTCGCACGCTACCAGGAACGCGAAGAAGAGATGCTAACTGCGCTTTAAGGCTTTATCTACAACTTGACGGTTTTGGCGCCCAGGGATTTTCCTAATGTAGACGTAGGTAAATCTTAATAATAGGTCTTGGAGTGCCTTTTTGTTCCTTCTTAGCGGTCAGTACGCTGCTTAATAGAAAACGCAGGTCGCTCAATGTAACGGCGGGTCTCATCCAATAAAGGAAGACGGAATAGTTTATAGAGATTACTAGCGCTGCGGGAAGACCGTAGCGCTAAGAGGCGTATATATAGAATATATATAAGATGGAGAGTAGGTACGACTCTGCCGTCTCGGTTAGCCTCTAGCGGGTTTAGCGGGCGTAGTAGAGCCGGCCGCATGCCGCATAGCTGCCTTCGGCGGCTGGGACGGTTTATAAATTTATCATTGTCCTCGTCATCATCAACCCCCGGACGTCTTTCTTCCCTCGTACATATCTTACACCGCGCTTCCAACCGGAGCACTAATGGCTTGCTTACAGTTCGCAGGCGATTACTGAGCCTTCTCTTTGAACTATTTGAATCCTACTCTAACTAGCTTCACTCCTTCATTATTACACATCCTGGTACAAGGTTCCCCGACACCAGCTACGCTTCTGAAACACAACGCTGTACCGCCGATCGACGCTGAGCTTTCTATAAGCAGCGCTATGCCACCGGCTCCACACCCGGCTTCCATTGCGTGCGCGACATGTCGAAGGCGCAAAGTACGATGCGACAAAGGCCGACCGTGCGGCAACTGCGTGCGCATGCACACGGACTGCGTCTATCTTCCCACGCAACCCCGGCGGCGGCGGATTCGGTCGGGGCGGCAGAGGGAGATGCTCGAAAGGCTACGGAAGCTGGAAGGGATGGTGGCGGGCATGGACCTGGCTGGGCAGGCCGAAAGTCCGCAAGCTGGGGCCCAAGCACACAGCACGTCGCTGTCCTCGCCGGGTGGCGGCAGCGTCGGCGGGCCGTGGTCGCCAACGCAGCACGCAGACGGCGGCAACCCCAGCCCCAACACCAGCCTTGGGGGAATCGATGCCATTGGCCAGCTTAGTGAGAGCTTCGGACGGCTGGAAGTGCGCAAGGAACGATCCATTTGGTTCAGCAACGACTTGATGGCTAGATTCCATGCCGAGGTAGGCAACCCCCCTCCGCCAACTCTGAGAGTGTCTCACAACTAGCATCTCTTAGGCTGGTGGGCGACGCAACATGACCGTGGAGCGCTGTGAGGACGACGAAGAGTCGTGGGTGCGACCTGGCCCGTCAAGTGTCTTCTGGCCGACAGACCAGCAGGTCTTTGACCCTCTGGTCTACCTCCCGCCGCGCCGGCAGCTCCCCTGGTACTGGGACAAGTTCGTTGAGCGTGTGGACCCGTTGATCAAGGTGCTCCACGTCCCAACGGCGGCCCCGTTCTTCCTCGGCTTTGATGCCCAGAGCTCGCCGGTGAGCATGCGGCCGCTCTTCTTCGCCGTCTGCTATTGCGTGGTATGCAGCCTGCGGCCCGATGAATGCGCTGCCGAGTTGGGTGACGACCGGCATGTTGTGATACTCAAATACAAGACCGCCACGCAGCGGGCCCTGGGCGCTGCCCGATTTCTGGCGACGCAAGAGCTTCAGGTGCTGCAGGCGCTGGTGTTACTGCTCAGCTACGTGCATGGACGTGAGGCCGAGGAGCTATGGACGCTGTCGGGATTGACCATCCGCATTGCGCAGCACATGGGCCTCCACCGCGAGGGCGAGATCAATGGCTGCCTCTCGCCATTTGCTGCGGAGATGCGGCGGCGCGTGTGGTGGCAGATATGCGTGCTTGACATGCAGATCTCCGAGGTGCGCGGCGCTGAGTCGTTTCTGCTCGACCTCTTTTCCGACACCCGCATGCCGCTCAACGTGCGCGATGGCGACCTAGACCTGGACATGACCGCGCTTCCCGAGCCGCGCAAGGGCTACACCGAGATGACGTGGAGCTTGATCACATTCGAGATGTTCGACATCCTACACCGTATCGCCCGCATGCCGCCTGGGAAGATGCCCACTGACTATCAAAAGTCAGTCCTCATCGCCGACTTTGCGGCCAAGGTTGAGGAGCAGTACTTGGTAGCAAATGGCGCGAGGCGCACTCCGTTGCTGCGCTGCAACTACGCCATGTTCCGCTTTCTCCACTGCAAATTCCTGCTTCTGCTCCACCGCCCGTTCCGCCCGCCAGGCCGCGGTCAGCCTCTCTCGCAAGACGTCAAGGACAGCGTATTCGAAGTTTGTCTGGAGGCACTCGAGTCGTGGTACTCCCTGGCCACCGATGTTGCCATCGGTGGACGCAGCCAAGGCTTCAAATCAAACGCCCTGTTGCAGCCGCTGGTGTTGGTGCTCCTGCAGCTGTGCGAAGGCAGGAAAGACGCCCTCGCCGAGAGAGCATGGCGTGTAGTCATGGCCGCTCAGCTACCATCCAGAGAAGGCTCCCTCCAGCCCCGCATGCGCAGACTCATCGACCCGGTGCGGAGTCTCTTGGACCGCGCGAGAAGGACTAGGGAGTTCCAGCTGCAACAGCTCCGCCGTGAAGACTCCAACCCTGCTTTAAACAGCAAGGAGGATCACTCTTTGCATCTGGCCAGCACCCAAGCAGCCCTTGCACCGCCATCTGATGCAGACTCGATGCAGCCGAGCACAGATCAAACCGCCAGCTCCAGCGATGTTGGAAGGGCAACAGGCGCGGGCTTGGGTGAGCATTTGGAACCTTTTCTCCGTCCGGATCCAGATGGTGTTGGCACGCAGCTCCCGACTGACCTCGCCGCCTGGGCTGACGAGCTCCCTGACCTTTATTTCCCAGACAACATGATGTGGCTAGACTTTCAGGGGTTCACGCGTCCGCCGAGCTGAGGTCTAGACTTTCTATAACCTTTGCTCTACCTTGTAAACCTCATACTACTATGTTCTGTCCCGCTCCAATTACGCTTCATATCACTTCGCTGCCTCAATATCACTATTCTTCTCGCTCGATGTCTTAGCATCTCCGGTGCTCTCAATAGCATTCTCCTTCATCTTCTCCATGAACGCCGTAGACTCGGCGGCATGTTTGCATACGAATACCGAGGTTCCCAGCGTGGCGACTACGGTGCTGACATCGAAGTGCCTTTCGACCTTGCGGAGTGCGCCACTAGAGGCACTCGAGGCGAACGTGACGGCTAGCACCTGGACGCCGACGAGCATGGTGATGATCCACCTGCGTGCCTTGGATAAGTTCCGGGGATTCCCAGAATCATTTTCAATCCATGCCACTCTATATGGATCTTTATGGGTGCTGGCTCCTTGATATCGCCAATTGAGTACTTCGGGCGAGACGTCTTTCTTGAGATTCGACCGTTCAAGGCAGCTCAACATGCTCATGGTGAGATTTTCGAGCCTAATAGTTATTAGTAAAGACAAGTGGGTTCCAAAAGCAGCGTGAGAAGGGATTCCACGGCGCACAAAAGTTGTACAGATAAAGGTTTTAAGAAAGCGGATTGCTTCATTCAGTATGGCTCTGTACCGGAGATATCGGGACATGATTGCGCAATGCTTTGCACTACCGATAATGACAGCTGATAACCTCTTCCAATCATTGATCATTTTCTCCAAGACTGCGAAGAGCCCGACGGACCGAGCACGAGGTCGTTCGGAGCTTATTCTACCATCCGACGCCGAGGCTAGCGCTCTTTCAGCGCTGATCCGAAGGTTGCCTCTTGGCGATTGCGCACTATACGTAGATCAACTGATGGCCTATCAGCTCAAGGATAAATATTTGATCGACACTTTCCGAGAGATGTATAAGGCCTCCTTAAGGCTCAGCCGTACTCGGTTGCCAAGCTGCAGCCGAGCACCGAATTATGCCAGCACGTAAACACATTCGGTGATAATGGAGTGGCCGAGAGAGGAAGAGGTAGCTACAAGTCTATTTTCCGGCCGAATTAGGGTACCTGTATGTTGTTCCGTATGCATGCATTGCTGTCCAAAGTTTAACTTTAAAAAGCAGCGTCTCCCTTGTTAGCCCGGTAGCCAATACACGCCACGACCCTTCAGAATGGAACCAACCGGAGATCCCGCACACAAGTCCATGAACTATCTGCTCTGGGGCGTATTTAGCTTTGTGAGCAAGGCGCTGAAGAGTGATGGGACCCTTGCTGACGTTGAAATATTTAGTATTTCTTATTTTTTGTCGGGAACATACTGTACGATGTGTACCTCAGTCCCCTCGCCAAATATCCTGGGCCGAAGTTGAATGCCGCAACCCAGTTGCCCTTTTGGTGGAACACCCTGCGAGGACGGCATCTACATTGGTATCAGGCACTGCATGAGAAATATGGCACCGTCGTCCGCGTATCGCCAAATCGATTGAGCTACATCGACGCCCAGGCCTGGAAAGACATCTACGGACACCGCAGCGGTGGAAAGAAGAGCTTCGTCAAGGATCAAAAGTTCTACACAGCGGCCATCAACGGCGTGAATTCAATGATCAACGAGCCTGACGATGCCGAGCACGGTCGTGTCCGGAAGATCTTCGCCCATGCCTTCTCGAATAAGGCACTAGTCGAGCAGGAACCGCCTATCCGCAACTACGTAGATCTCTTGATCTCCAAGACTAAGGAAGCCGCATCCGAGCCCGATAAGCTATTCGACATGGTTAGCCTCTACAACTTCACCACGTTCGACATCATGGCCGACCTGACCTTTGGCGAATCGCTCCACCAGCTCGAAAACTCGCAATACTCGCCCTGGGTATCAGCTGTGTTCGGCGGATTCAAGGCCAATGACATGTTTCGCATTGTCCAGGAGTACCCAATCCTTCGCCTCCTCTGGGGATCAGTAATGCCGGCCTCTCTCCTCAAGATGCGGAAAGACCATTTCCAGCACTCTGTTGACCGTGTGGAACGCCGGCTGGCTTCCCCGACCAAGAAGGCGGATATTTGGGGCCTTGTCTTGCGCGATAGCGGACTCTTGGAGAAACCTACGATGCATTCTAACGCGTCGCTGTTCATGCTTGCTGGAACAGAGACTACAGCAACCTTGCTTAGCGGGCTGACCTATCACTTGCTGCGCAACCCAGACAAGCTGCAAAGGCTCGTCGACGAAGTCCGCTGCTCTTTCGAGTCAGAAGAAGAAATGAACCTGGTGAATCTGCAAAAGCTGAAGTTCTTTGATGCTTGTCTACAAGAAGGCCTCAGAATGTACCCTCCTGTGCCTGCTATACTCCCAAGGCAGGTCCCCGAAGGCGGAGCACCGATTTGCGGGAAATGGGTCCCTGGCGGTGTAAGTGCTTCGGATCCACTCAGACATGAGTCTTTCGAAATACTACCCTTTGCTGACTCCGAAATCGAAAAGACAAGGGTTTTCATCAGCCAATTCGCAGCCTACCACTCCCCTCTCAATTTTCGCGAGCCCGACTCATTTATACCAGAGCGCTGGATGGACGGCACTGGGTTCAAAACGGATAAAAAGGACATGTTGCAGCCTTTCTCTTTCGGGCCACGCAATTGCCTTGGGAAAAAGTAAGTCGGCTGCATATGTGCTACATCGGAGAGTTTGCTGATTGTGCTCCTCACAGCTTGGCATACCATGAAATGCGACTCATTCTGGCGAGGGTACTGTGGGAATTTGATATCGAACTCTGTGATGAGAGTGCCCAATGGTCCGATCAGAATGCTTGGACCTTATGGGAGAAGCATCCGTTGATGGTTCGACTTACTCCCGTCCGTAAGAAGTAGAGTCAGTA
>JAJJID010000371.1:0-40457 GCA_022204955.1 Macrophomina pseudophaseolina | reverse complement strand
TTTTTTGACTTCTTAAAAACAGTCCGGACTCTACTACAAAGACCGACCCGCCGGTACGACGTCTTACTCGTTCATGTGGTCCATACCCAACATGATTCCTCTCTCGCCGCCCGAGATCCACGCCATGTGGAAGGCCGTTGCGCCCTACGACTGGGAGAGCACCCATGGCGCATTTATCGGCATGGACATCCGCCGACCCGACTGTAAGCGCGCCGTCCTCGAGAGTATGAAGATCCAGGTCAAGTACGAGGGTCATGAAGGCCATGCCATTTTCTCCGAGGAGTGCTAGGATATTTCTATTCGCTAGCTCAGCTTTCTTGGTATTTCTGTCTTTTGTGTACACTTGCAAGGGTGCTGGGGAGTTCTGAGATAAAGTTGAAAAAGAAAAAAAAAATCCCCCAACCCTAAGGAGAAACCTGAAGAAAAAGGAATCGAAAGAGTTCCCGTCATACGTAAGGTGCGCCCGTTGTACCCGTGCACTCCTCGGCAAAATTGGCCGAGAAAGGGAAGTTAACTAGCTAGTCGTATCAATACCGTTTGATGATCCGACAGTACTGCCGTTGCATGTTTCTCTGCCAAACCGCCAAATCAGTAGAACCTGTTTTCCAGAAAGGTAACTTAAATCCTAAATGTACCTGTGCTAGGGGGAATTGTGTTGTAAGGACTTTGTTGATTCGTCTAATTGGCAAAGCAATGTTTCATGGACTTGAAAGGAAAAGAATCTCGGGCCTCAATAGTCCCTTCAACCGCATAAAATTATTCACCAACCTTGTCTGATGTTGCCTCATGCATGGAAACGTCAGAAGTGACTGAATGTCTGCGTTCTGTCTTAGGAGGAGGCGTCGGCTCAACTGACGACGTGTTCCTACGCCTCTTCTCCGGCTCGTACCTATCAGCAGAGCGGCGACGCTTGTGGTCTCTGTGAGGGCTGAAGCTTCTGCTGTAACTGCGCCTGCGGCGGCGGTCACGACGGTTGCGATCCTTCCTATCATCAGCGCGCTTATCTCTGGCGTCGTCGGAAGAGGAGGGAGATCTTTTGTGCTTGCGATCAAAGCGCCGAGGGCTGCGCGAGCGAGACGGTGAAGATGAAGGAGAATGGCGGCGCCGAGAGCGGTCCCTGCGCGAGCGCGGGGGTGGTGAGCGACTGTCAGATAGAGCTGTAGGCGAACGGTCTCTGCCGCGGCGGCGTCTAGCGGAGCGTGAGCGAGATCTCTCGGGCGACGCGGAAGGTCGGGCTCGATCATCACCACGGGCAGGGCTTCTTGCCCGCCTCGATCTTCCAGCAGGACTACGTGAACGAGACCTGTCTTTGCTGAAGCGACGGCCTCCGTGATCGCGACGGGGAGGTGTCAGAGAGCGCGATGGGGAGCGACTGTACGAGGGGCGGTGACGGCGACGCGGGGGGGTCTCAGAACGAGATCGGGAGCGGCTGCGAGAAACCGAAGGACGAGGCGAGTAATCTCTGCGACGACTCCGACCGGCAGGTACGTAGGAGTCTGTACGAGGAGGGCGACGGAAGTCATCATGGCCACGACGGAATGGTGGTGGTGAGCGAGAGCGAGAGCGTCCGGGGCGATATGAGTACGCGGAGCCTCCACGGCCGCCACCACGACCCCTCCCACGGGGGCGGTCCCGATTGTGATCCCGTTCGCGACGCTCCCTCTCACGGATGCGGTCAATGTCCTCCTCCCGCTCGCGTTCGTTGTCACGCCGCTTTCGAGCCTCCTCAGCTGCCTTCTCCTGAGCTTTCTAATATCCCATTAACCTAATACTTTCAAACAGGATGGATACGGCGTACCTTATCCTGCTTCATCTCATCCTTCTTCATCTCGAGGAGCTCACGAGGAACGCCGAGGGTGTCCTTGTTGCTCTGGGCGCTCAGGCAGAGGTTCCAGAATTCTTTGACGAAACGCGGGGCATCTTCGTGGAGGAAGCCGCCAAGGGCGATCTGAAGCTTCTTTGGATCGGGCTGCGTGACGCGGTGAGTAAGGCGGTGCTAATGCGGAGGAGCTGACCGATGTGGTACGTACATAGCGCTCTCCGTCGAGGAGATTGTATACGAAGTCGACGACCATGTCGTCATCATTCTCGAGAATCTGCTGGATCTTGGTTGCAATCCATCTGGAGGCGGTTAGCAAGGATTCGGAGGGGGTCGGCGGGGTGGAGCCATACTTCTTCATGATGTCCATCTGCACCTTGGTCGTGTCAACCTTTTCCTCGAACTCGGGCGGGAATTTGGTGCTCTTCAGGAGCTTCATATCTGCTGCAGATAGCTGCATGGCGACGGATAATGGCGCCGCAAGCGGGGCGCCTCGCTGGGAAGGGGTGTCGAGGTGAGGAGGAAGTGGAACAGTTTAGAGCGCGCAACGGGCAGAAGAAGCTCATGTTCGTGTCGCGGTCGCGGCTGAGGCCCGTGCACCGAAATTTAGCCCGACCCGAGAGGTCGGGTCAGCACGACGCCGCGGGGTTCACAGGCGATGATGCAAGCCTTGTGTTCCCCGGTGTCCCCCAGCACCCTGGCACCATTTTGCACACCATGGAACACTGGCAGATGACTGTCACTGATTCAGGAAGATCTCTCAATTTGATGTGTCCCCCAGTATGTACCGTCGACTCTACCGATCTCAAACCGCTCCGCTCATACGCGGGCTCGCAGGGATATGAACCAACGCCTTGCTCTCGCGCTTTTCCAAGGAGCGATGAAACAAACAAAAAACACACAACGCCGGCCGAATGCTAGCAAACAATGTAAGAATGAAGACGCTCCCGCCCTCTCTAATAAGAGAGGCCATTAAAAAAATCCGTAAGCGATGGTCCTGCGGCTCGAGAATCCTACCGTCACTGCACTCAAGAAAGGCGTTTTACCACGCCCAACTGCCACGCCGGGCACCAACACCAAACCCACCAAGCGCATGACCCGCATGTAGCATGCGCGGCTGCTGCTTCGCCCATTCGTGAATGTATACCCTCAACGCCCTCCAACGCATACACGTATCCTCGGTAATCCCGACATCTTTGACGTTGTTGTCGTCACCCAGTCGAATGTATCCTCGGGCTTGGGCAAGTTCGTCGTCTTGCCGAAGCTCTTGTACTGGGATGCGACTAATCTTACTCAACTCATCGTCGAACTTTCGCGCCAAGGATGGGTAGCCGAGAGAAAGATAGTTGTACACTTGTGTCACAAAAGCATCATTGAACTCCTCTTCTATTGCCTTTTGAGCACTGAGTTTGTCGTCGATGGTTGTCATATCCGGATTAGACGGCGGCGGTGATGGCGGCACCTTCGCAGGTGTTGGTGGGGGACTGTCAAAGGGGTTGTCGATTTCATGTCGCGGTGTGAGCATGCCTGCCTGCTTGGTGCCGTCCCTCGAACCAGGTCCAAGGCAGCACCCATTCCAAAGGCCTCCTGGGCTGGGAGGGCGACTGCCGGGAATTGACCACAGCGATGGAGGCTTTGGTCGCCCTTCTTTTGCGAAGCCATCCTGTTTCGCAGGCTTTACTTTCGGCGCCTCTTCCGCTTTCTTCTCGCAACGCCAAAGTCCCTGGTGCTCCTCTGGTTGGCTTTGCTCCGTGAGGTAGCACATCGAGTTCCGCAGAGCTTCCGAGCCTTGAGTGACATCGAATCTGGCAGGTTCTGGAGAAGGACAGCGTGGAAAGACGATATCACCTCCCAGCATCGGTGGCCTCGCTCCTCGCTGCATTCCTTTCAGCTCTTGCTCGTCAGCCAGACCGCGTTGGTTGGCAAACGGGTTTCCCCAGGGACTCTTGCTTGAGGGCTCCGCCCATGGGCTTTTTACCGATGGGACACCCCATTGTGGTTCTCCCCAAATGTTTTTCTTCGTAGGTTCCGCGGCCTTTTTCGTGATCTCGACCTTCTCGATATGCTGCTTCTCCGCCTTGGCCTCCATGTGCTTCTGCATAGCCAAAAGTTCCCAGTTAATCTTCGTAAACGACTCCCGGCGTTCCTCATTCGCGTCCTGCATAGCTTCCACGACGTCCTCTTCCTCATGTGCAATGAAGTGATCAACAGGCTCATGGTGATCGTCATTGGGGAAAGCGGCCATCGCCGCTTCTCTCATTTGGTTTTCTGCCGCCTTCGCGGCAATTTCCAGCAGATAGCCGGAGAACCGCTCGTCAATGCTCTCCCTCAGCCGCGTTGCATGGTTATACGCCAATGACTGCTCTGAGTCTGATTCGGCCGAGGGCGAGTTGGAAAGCGAGGGCGTACCCTCCTCCTCGGATTCGGATGATTCTATGGTATCCAGATCGGGGACTCTGAAGGAATGCGAGCGATTGCTTCCTACTGAGTCGCTCCGAGAGGGAATCCCGAGTCGACGGCACTCTCTGACGCTGGGAACCTGCGCCAGGGTGTTGTTTGGAGTGTTGGCAGGTGGCAAAGGTGCAGACGGAGGGCGCTGTCGCCTACCGGGGCTGCGCGCGCTACTTTCAGGTGTAGCCTCGGTTCTGTCTGCCTGATTCACTGCGGGACCAACATCACCTGCTTTCCTGGTTCGTTTTGCGGTCTCGATGAGCTGCGGCGCAAACTTGCGTCGAGGCTTTGCTCCTGATTGCGGGGTGCCGTCGATCTGCGGAGAAGCCTGGGCGTCGGATACGCTCGCATCAGCGCTCCGCACATCAGTTCCGTTCTTTTCATGCCTAGCACCGGGCCGGTTACTTCTCGTAGACGTTTCGAGGGGCTGCGGAGCGAACCGCCTGCGGGGCGCAGCATCAGCTGCAGATGCTGGCTTGTCCTTGCTGCTTCTAGATGTGTCTTCTACTGGCACGGGGACAAATTTCTTGGAGCTTTTGGCTGTTGTCTCCACAGGCTCAGCGGCAAACCTGCGATGGGACTTGGTTGTTGTCTCCACAGGCTCTGGGGCAAACTTTCGCGACGACTTGGTTGTAGTTTCTACAGGTTCCGGCACAAATCTCCTGGATGATTTGGTCGTTGTCTCCACGGGTTCTGGCGCAAACCTTCTGGAGGATTTCGTCGTGGTCTCCACAGGCTCGGGCAGAAACCGCCTCTTTGGTGGAGGCGAGGAAGACATGGGGACGAAGTTGACCCAGTCGCTGGGAAGTGCTAGACAATAGTGAAAGATGATATGCAGTCGGCAGCCACTTCTGGGGGAAAAGAGGTCTGAGCAAATCTATATCCCAGATGGCAAAAGTCATAAAAGGGATAGAACGTCCGTCAAACAACGCCCTTGTCTCCGATCCACCAGAGCATGTCCCAAGCTATATTCGCGAAAGGAGCGCGACTATTGGCGCTCGACCGATTGCGGGGTGTAAGGCGCTCGGGAGAAATCGGAATGACGCTTACAAGCTGTCGCGTGCGCAAGCAGCTGCAGCCACGAAGAAAACCGAGATACCGAAGGTTATCTTGCCGGCACCAATTGGCTAGCGGCCCAATGATCGTTGGTAGTGCAGATGGTTCGAGTGTGATAGAATGCTTTGCAGGGCTCGGGTGTATTTATACTGGCCGAGGGGCAGTCAGAGATGAGGCCGAGAAAAGTCCAGAGACGATGAAATCGGCCTGATGAGCGTCGTCAGAGACAGGTGCCAAACGGGAGGCCAGCAGCGCCAATTAGGGGTTCAGGAGTGGGAGGGGCTGCGCTGGACCAACCTTTGGCAACGCGCTCGCGAAGAAGGAGCTGTGAGAGAGGCTGTACAGGTGGACGGCCAGACAGATAACGAGGCTGGTGTTGGAGCAGAACTGGCGCTACGAACAGCTAGGTCGGCAGAGTGTCATAAAATGTCGAAGTGGTGGGCCGACGAGAGTGACGTCGAGAAATGTGGAGCCGTGTGTCGAGCGGGCCAAGGATGTAGCGACGGGTGGCCAATGGCGGAGAAGAGGATCTTGCTGGGCAGGCGGCGCGCCAAACTTTACAGGAAGCGTAGCCGCAACTTCGCGGGCTTCTGGGCGGACGGGAGTGAGTCGCAGCGAGGTGTAGCGGGAGTCAAAAGGCAGGAGGCCTCAAGCTCTCCGTATTTGCGACGGCCGTGCAGCGACCAAAAATATACGGTCAGGAGGCCTGGGGCTCCACTGTGCTCGGTCTGTCCCCAGATGACCTCGCGCGCACTGCACGAGGGCGGGGCGTGGGCTGCCGCTGAAGTTGACGCCGCAGCTCTGCAGCACTGCGCGAGAGAAGGCGCTGGAATCGCGGTGAGTTCTGCTGCGGCGGCGGCGGCGATGAGGAGGGCACGGGGAGGGGTCGGAGGCCCAACAGCTCGCTCAACCCTTGGTGCAGGATCTGGGTGACAGGCGCTGCGGAGGCACAGAGCACAGCGACGGACGCGGCAGGGACAGGCCGGGCTCCCAAGAAGTACTTCCTCGCCTTATCCTCCCAGCGAGCGCGCGGTTGGGGTTGCACGCACTCTGGAATGGTCGAGAACAAGCTAAGTCGCGGCCGGGCCCAGCAGCGCAGACCCACCAGCGCCGCGCCGCGATACCAGCCCTCACGGCACTAATGGGAGTGCTGCTGCTGTCTGCCGCGACGTCGCTGGCTTGCGGTGCGGTGTGCAGCTGGGCGTCCCTGGCGATTCCCCCCAGCCAGCCCGGGCGGCCCAACATCCCGCCCGCCCTGCCGCCGCGCTGCGGCAGCCTCACGATGTGCCCAGTGCGAATGGCGCTCTCACCGCAAACAGCGCTCCCGCCTCGCGCTCCTGGCAGCTCTCAAGGAACCTGGTCCGTCGGCACACTTTCCGCCATGCCGTCTGCGTTCCCAGCCGGCGCCGCTCTCTTCCGTGCCGGCTGTCTACGCCTCTCTCGCACCATGGCCTTGACTCGAGCGCTCTGGATGTTGCTGCTGCTGGCCACCGTGGAGCCAATGGCGCACCGGTCAGCCAACAGCAACGAAAGTCTCGACTGCAGGACGTGGCAATCCCCGGACGACGCTAGGCCCTGGCCCCACGGATACGCGCAGATCGTCTGATAAGACTTTGCGCCCCGCGTAACACAGATGCTCCTGCCCGCCCGCCCGGCCGGCAGCCGGCGGCTGGCGTGCATGCGAGAGACTCTTTCCAACGCTTTTGTCCCCGGTCCTCAACAGATGCGCATACTCAAATATCTCTCTCCCCGTTGTAAGCGTACTACATCTTGAAACGCGGCGCGCTGCGGGTGGCCGTGTTTGACGGCTGCTGACGAGGCCAGAGACAAATCCGAGTCCAGGATGGAGGTAAGGCACTGCAAACATGAATGTACATCTGACCACGCATCTTGCAGGAGAGGGTCATGTGGCATGTATATCCGAGGTCTGTCTCAAGGCTGCGCGTATAACATAGCAATAACGCCATCCGTCTCCGAATATTCCAACAGGTTTGCCAAGACAAAAAGCATTCAGCTGAACAGAGATAGCCGAAGCCAACACAAAGTACAGGGTAAGCAAGGAAATGTCGTTAAATCAGACCCACCAGCCAACGGCATGATGTCCCCACAGCAGGTGAGAAAAGCACAACCGCAATTGTTCGCACAACGAAAAGACCCGGGCAACCGAGTGATGAAAACGCCAAAGTCCCTGCATAAAACGTTCAACTGTTATAGTAAGAGATCGGCCGTCAACACATTCCAAGCAACACACAGGGCTACTTCATGTCCTCGTCGCGGATCATTTTTGGATATTCCAGTTGGTTTGACTCATATCGCTGGGACCAGTTGGATGGACTGAGCCACAAGGGTTGACCGGTGAAGTGGTATCCCGGAGTTGTAGGAGATGTTTCGTCCCAGGACCCCACGAAGTTCAGCAAATTTTGCGCTTTTTCAGGTGTCCGCGGAAGAAAACCGGAACTTGTCATGCTAGCTACTCCACTCGTGGCCTCATTGACAAGGGAAGCCGCATCTCCGGTCCGATTGAAGGATGCCAGGTCTCTCAAGATCATGGATTGCCGCAATGGCTCGCAGTCATCGCATTCCGAGTGCTGGAATCCTTCCTCAGTCATTTCGAAGCCGCCAAAAAGGTTGTCGATGTGCTCTCCCCCAATATGATCGCGCCAAGGAAACGCCGGCGGATATCCTCCAGCTCCCTCTTCTCCTTGGAGGTACCCTTCTTGTGAGCAGCCAGAACCAATCAGAACGAACTTCCCCGAATCATTTTCCAGTCCGGTTGTCCCACGGTTAACTCCTCTGTTGCAAAGGCAGCCTGCGCAACTGCAGTTGCAAGTGCAAGCTGCGGTCCGGAATTGCGAAGTGATGTCCGTAACAGCCGACATACTATTTACTCTCCTTCGTACAGAGCAAGGTCCCAGTACAGACGTGGACTTCGGTATTGTAGAATGCCTTTCCTGGTGACCAAAGACGCTTCGGTAATGGCTCTCGTGTGAAGTGGTTTCCTTTCGGCAATGGATGGTCTCTGTGGACGTGCTGATGAGCGTGTCAGGGTCATCAGAAATAGTCAAGAGAGCCATACGGATCAATTCTTGGGAGTAAAGGCGCAGCGAAGTCTAGGGTGGCCGAGCCTCGTTCTGAGAAGACATTTGCCGGTTTAAGAGACGGAATGTGCGCAATCGCAGCTGCCACAACGACGGCGGATCTCGTGCCGTGACCGGTATAGCGGAAGCCAAAGTCCTCGATAGAGGATGGTGATGTTGAGGTAGAATTGTTGGCACCTGAGCAATCCAGCAATGGTGTTCGTAGATGGTAAGCTGACGGCGAACGAGAATGAATTGACTTTCAACAGGTCGTGTTGATTTGGGGAAGAGAGGAAAGGCTGGCTTGCATCGGGGAAACAAGAACGGCACCGCAGCATCGCATTCTTAACTTGCAGAGGTCCTGGAGACGCCGCGCGCAAACGTGTCACGACACCGGAACTGCGTAAGGTCAGCTGCGCCGTGACACAATATCGGCGTGGCTTACCGACGTCAAGGCGCGGTGCGGATGGAGCAGGGCCAGGGTTGACGAGGGACGGCTGGCGGTCCCATCCCAAAGCAGCATTTCGCAGCTCGCCGACGGCCACATCCCTGTTTCTAGAAGGCCAAGGCAGACTTCGAAGAATCTTTTCGCGCAGCATTCTCGTCTCTCTCTCACAAATCCACCAAGGGCACGGTCAGCCTTGCAGAGCTAAGCACTCGGATTAGCGCTCCCTCATCCTCGCTTCCACACGAGACGCCATCACGACCGACCTTGAGCGTAGTAGCATCCCAACTGCGCGGACTCGTTGTGCCATCCCCTGTCATCAGTTGCAGTACACAGTCATTCCTGCCATCGTACCATCATCCCTTTGCCTGGGCACCCTAATGACCTGGTGCTGTCGACTACACGAGGCGACATCGGACGGATGGGGATAGGGTTGGAAGCGGGACAAGAGCTATCAGCAGCGTCCAGCCGCCCTTAGCCGAGCTGAAGCTGGACCTCATCATCCTTCCAAAACGCTATTCTTCGCGCTGCACCTCACGAGTCTGGTCGTCCTGTGAGCTCTATCCGGTCGACCGAATTGACTCATCTGCGGACAGGAGCGCGGCGCCTATCTTGCAGCAGCCCCCCAATGGGCTCATCGATTTCCTCTGTCGTGTCACCGGCAAGACTTCCGGTACGATCCATCCCGCCCGGAGCTTTCCACAGGAGCTACTGCCGCGGAGGCCGAGCCGACAACCTGGCGTCTTTTGCAATCGCCCTCGTTTTGTTCGACACTGGGCTGTGCGTCCACCAAACTGGCCAACAAGCGCCGTTGTATCAGGTACGTGTTCGCCTGAAAAATCACGCATGCGGCTCTGCGCAGAATCCACCATTGGCCGCCCTGTCGACCGGACCGCAAGCGCTGCGCAGGCATTCTTGGCGGTGATGGTTTGGCGACGATGATCTGAGGCGAGCGATTGGCAAGCGAATGCACGCAATGCAGCCGCGTCAGGGAGGTGATTCCGCAGAGAAGAAACATCGCCACACTCGTTGTGGGGTACGATGCGCTATGGGGTAGACAATCAGGATCGCAAACCCTGCCCATGTCTGCGCTTCGTACGAACACACGAACGCTTTGCTGCTCTGTGTTGCGGTCTTGTGGCTCCCTCTTCGCCCCCCCCCCCCCCCCCCCCACGTGTGGGGTCTTACAGGCAGCCAGGCAAGGCACACACGCACCGAGTAGGTACCGCGCTCGTTCCAACCCATTCTTACCCACTACAGTATCCGGAACTGGGCATCGCCCACCAGGACCAAAAGCGGGTGCCTCGTCTTGAAACAAGGGCGCGTCTTGGTATAGGTATTGCGCGCACAGGATGCCGTGATAAGCTCGTAAGTGCGGCTCTCTGGCAGTTCTAGAAGTGCAATGTATGCGCTGGCCGGCTCTTTTGCGCCTGCCGCATCCGACTGACCGGCGGGTCTTGTCTGAAGGATTCGGTCTCGTTGACCACAGTGTGCTTCGAGCCGTGCTATTGACACGGTGCTGACGCACAGCAAGGCTACGTCATCGGATGGCGTGTTGTGAAGCTTATCGCTTATCTCTTCTACTCATATCCCGTAGTCTACTTGATATTGTAATAAGATGTCGACGAATGAATCTTTAATGCGCGACTAGTTCCCTGTTCGAATTGGTGTGATGGCGAACCTCAAGCTCCGTGCATTGCAACTCCTCGGCCCACTCCGGACATTCCGAGCCCCGAACTGTCACTGTCAAGGCACTTCTGCAATGCGAGATCCAATGCTTTTGAAGTCATATTGTAACCAACAGGAAGCGACCTTTAAAAGAACAGAGCATACTCTTTGAGTAAGGCAATAACAGAAAACAAGGATTCACACAATCAAACAACCCCAATTCCTACTGATAAGGCGTCCGATGGCCTGCCCTGACTTCGCAAGTATAGCGCCGCAACTCCGTTTCCCATGCAAACTCCATGCGGGACGACCCGGTCCCTTCCACTACCGGGAGCGTTCTTCACCGGCCGCACTTCCATCCTCTTCTCTATTTGTTGTGCCAGATAAGCGTCCTCAGCGAATCCCAATGATCCGATTGCTCGTAGCTGCAAGCGTAAAGGGGGAAAAAAGAATCAGTACCGGGACCAGGCCAACGGTGCGAGGGAGAAGGAGAACCCACATATAATGCATACTACTCCTCAAACTCGGCTGCACAACCTCCGGGTGCCACCTGAACACATACATCACCGCCGCCCAGCTCAAGCTCGCAAACACCGTCCAGGCATTATCCCTGACCTTAGCGGCCAACACCGGGTCGCTGATGATCTCCCACCCGCCTCCACCGCCCGCTCGTCCGTGATGGTGGTGATGATGTCCGCCTGCTCTGCCATCGCTCTTGGGCTGCACGAGGAGCTTGGCGTACGCTAGCACCACGCGCGCGAACACGTAGATGACGATCTGCTGGCTGACGGAAGAGTGGATCGTGCGGCCAAAGACCGTATAGCCGCCGGCCAGCCCCGCGACGAAGGCGTCGTAGCGGTGTTCTTTCCCGCCGGACGCGCGCCGCAGGAGGAGCATGGTCGATTTGTAGATGAGGGCGAAGAGGCCGAGGTTGCGGGCGTGCATGCGCGTGGCTTTGAGGACAAGGCTGGCTTTTGTGCGAAAGCTGTGGAGTGCAAGGAAACGTCAGTCGGCTGTGGTTGGGATGGGAGGGAGAGGGGGGAAGACATACTCGCCGGAGCGGAAGAGGAATATCATGCTGTTGCGTGCGCGCATCGATGGTCAGCTTTTGCGTTGCTCGTGGACTTTGCGGTTCGGAATGGGGACTTACACCAAGGCGTGCGGGAAGCGCACTTTCGAACCGTAGACGATGCCGTTCCGCACGCCTTTCACCAGCGTGAGGACGTCATGGTACTTGGAGTCGAGCGCTATGCGCTCCGCCGAGGCCTGCAGCGCCGGGATGTCCCAATCAGCCACCGGCAAGTACATTGGAGAGATGGGTGGTGATTCCTCAAAGCCGCTCCTTGGTATACGTGGAGTAACATGGGTGGCCACAGTGGCGGCACCATCGCAGTAGTAGGAGCAGACCCGGATCACCAGCGAACCACACCACTAACCTCCAGGCTCTTCACGATATCCATTACCCTATCCGCCATGACGACTATCCGTGCCTGACTGAGGCTTGTGTAACGCGCGGCGCCAGTCGGAACCCACTGTATAAGGGCCACCGGTATTCGTCACCGTAGTCGTGGTCGTCTCCGCCGTATACTCGAGCGTCGTCACGAGATGGGTGATGGGCAGCGGAGGAAGGCGGCGACGTTTCCGCCCCTACGTAAACAAGAGAGAACAAAAAACGGACTGGAGTATCAAGCCTCAGGCTCGTGATCAGATCTCACATGTGGGGAAAGGGAAAAGGTAGCGGCGAATGCCCAGCGCAAGATAGAGTGAAGCCCGCCGGCGTTGTCGCGGCTATGATGTCGGCGCACATGCCGCATCCTCGGCTCATCAATCGCGGGCAGCTGTCGCCCTGCCGATTCGCGAGCGAGCGTCAAGCCACATTTTGCCCTTTTTCTGCGGCAGCGAAAGAAGCTTGAACGCGCGCCCGGGCCTGGCATGTGATTGTGGCTGGTGTGTGTATCTGCGAGGGGAAGACCTCAAACACGAGGCAGACGCGCCCCCGCGGAGGAAAAAGTGAACGGCCCGTTCCACTGGCGAGGACCCCGTTCATTTTGTTTCCTCATATCAATACAGCGTGCACATGCTCTTCTCCCTCCTTGGCACACGCTTATGTCCGTGCCTCGCAGCATACCGGATGACTTCGCGGAGGAACGCGGTTCTGGCCGACGAGTCTGGCTCTGATTTGTACATATGAGCACCAGTTTACCTTTCCTAGCGCGCCCTAGGCTGTAGAAATGCCAGAACCACAATAACAATCACAGCTGGCAGTCCGGGTTGCAGTTGATTGATTTGTCAAAAGCGACGCCATGTCTTTGCATGTGTGCGTGCTCTTTGGGAAGCTGAGCGATTTCACCAACAGCAGCAACTGGTGCGCTATTTAAGAGCATCTCAGTGTCTGGGTACGCCGCCCGCGCCCCTGTCTGAGGAAATGCCTCGCAAAGTCAGCGGACCCTAGCATGGCGGGAAAGTGAACTACCTGTCATTCTCTCAAGCCCTGTTCATTCGAATACAGATAGTGCTTCTTTTAGTCCCCTAGTTGCTGCACCTCCATACGGGATCTTGGAAGATGACAACAACAACAGGATTTTGGAGTGAACATAGTAAATTCAATGGTAGTCTATGTGTAACGTAATGGTATCCTCGCTCGAAAAACGCAGATCTGTCTTTCTACCGTGTGCCCACCGTCTTAAACGCGCTTCTTTTTTTTACCAGCTCCAAAACGCCTGTAACACCCTCTCAAATGCAACAACACGCAACGCTCTCAACCAAAGTACGCTCTCAAAGTCTCGTATATCGTGAAGATGAACGCCGAGCTGGGCACCGACCTTGCAACAGTGATGCCACAACCCCTGTACAGGCCACGCAAGCCATGCTGCTGCCAGATGAGCCTGCCGACCGACGCAAATGAGCGCTGTCTCTCGCCCACAACAGCCCGACTGACGTCCTCTGTCTGCATGCGGCTCTTGATGGTGTCGGCCGGGTAGAAGAGGAAGTTGTAACTGACGCCGGCGGTGGCGCCGCACGCCATCTGCTGGTGAATGGGCAACGGCGCGTCGCTCTGCTGGCCGGTGCGCTTCTCGCGCAGGCGGCGGAAGACGATGCCCATGCCCTCGTACCCGCCGAACCACGCGGCCGACCCGCCCGTCTCGCGGATGAGCGTGCCGAGTTGCCCGTGCCAGAAGCCCGCAAGGCCCTGATGCCGGTACACCGACGCAATGACGCCGAGCGGTCCCATGCGCACGACGTGGCCGCTGGTGGTCTCCACGGGGACCTGCATCTTGCATTTCACGAGCTCGATGGGTGTGAGGAGCATGGAGGTGAAGGCGCCGGATGCAGCGCCGCAGAACAGCAGGGCGCTGAACGGCAATGGTTGGGCGGCGGGGAAGATCGTGGACTGGAGCGCTTCCTGGCAGACTCGGTACTGTTCGTGGACGGTGGTTAGCTGTGACTCAGAAGGCGGCAACAGAGGACACTCACGCTGAAGAACAGGCTGGCATTCTCCACAGCGGCGCCGACGAGAGGCGCGCTGATGCCTCTGTATAAGCCCAGAAATCCATCCTTCGCCCACGACTTCTTAAAGCAGTCCAGCGGCCCAGTGTAGCGGAGCGGCAGGTGCTCGGGCTGCGATTGCAGGCGCACCTTGATGGTGTCAAAGGGGTACTCGATGTATTTGCCGATAATTCCAGCAGCGGAACCGCAAGCAATGTCCTTCAGGGCTTCCATGCCCTGGCCGGCAAGCGCCTCCTTTGTCGACTCGGGGGTGGTGTTGGGAGTGGGAATGGCCAGCTCGGCGTCTGGCACGCCAAGCGGGCGGTCCGAGTAAGTGGCGGCCATCGCGAGCGGTGCAAACGGATTATGTGGATGTGGGTTTTCTTTCTTTTTGTGAGAATGATGGCTACAGCTAGAACATGTTGGTATTAAGAACGAAAAAGGCAAAAAGAGCGGCGGCGGGGTAGTGCGGCAGCGGGGTGGGCAGTCCGCAGGTGGTGAGTGGTGACGAACTGGCGACGTGCAGCCCAGCCGGCGCCTGCGGGCTTTTCGAGCAGTGCCTGTATTTATAGCTCAGACAGCGTGCTTTCACTTCCACTAGGGCGCGCGCGATGATCGCTGGGCGGACCTGAGGGAATTTTCGCTCGGGCCGCGAGTGGCAGGAGGGCGCATAAGGCGCAGATGGGTGAAATCATTACTGGGGGAGGAGAAAAAAGCAGGCCAGCACGCAGCAGAGGGGTATGCAGCCGGGGCGGGCAGCGGAGTCGCAGGAAACGAGGCGCAGGGCTGGCCAAATTTTTTGGACCGCCCGCCCGGCGGTCCTGGCGGGCTCCGTTCTGCCCATCCAGCGCGCGTCTTGCGGGGCGGCCAAGCCGGCTGACTGCCCTGTCTGCGGCTAGCGCCCGCTTAGAGTTATCTAGCGCCATCAATTTTATCAGATCGAGTGGAGGGCCTCCGACATTTTTCTTAGCAAACCGACCGCATCCAACTGCCTCCCTCCACCCCACCCTGACCTCCAATCCCCGACCATGTCCTCCGACGCCGAAACCGCCGCTACTGCATCTGCCTCTACTCCTGCCAGTGAGCCCAAGCCCCAGGCCGCCGGCCTGCGCAAGAATGGTACGTTGCCGTCCCATCCACCTGCAGAGGCGACGCAGGCGGCTGACCACCAGGTCTACAGGCAAGCAGTGGCACCAACCGAAGAAAGCCTTTCGTCCCAATGCCGGTCTTAGCTCCTTCGCGAAGCGTGCCGAGGAGCGCAAGGCCCTCGCCGCCATCAAGGCCAAAGAAAAGGAAATGAAGGATGAAAAGGAGGCCGAGAGACAGGTGCGCTGGTTCATAGCCGAAAAGGTTTGGTGGCCATAGCTGACATATTCTGGCGTAGGCACGAGTTGCTGCAATCAAGGACAAGCGTGCGAAGAAGGCAGAGCGCGAAAGATACGAGCAGATGGCCGCGAGAATGCACGCTAAACGCGTCGAAAGATTGAGGAGGAGGGAAAAGCGCAACAAGAAGCTCAACTCCTGAGCATCGGCTCCGTTACTATGAATTTCGATTAAAAAGAATATCAAACTCCTGGAGGGGCAGGGTACAACAGCGCTCGCGCAGCCTGGATGGGAGGAAGTATCTATCAGAGGGCCTGGTCTATACGCTATACCCGAGCAGATTGTTCGTAGGGACATGTCAGGCACGCCTCATCCTCAATGCCATGGTCCAACAGCGATCAATAAGCTGCCAGCATGGGGAGGTTATGGGCAAGAAAATGGCGTAAAACAAGCGGAAGGTTCCACACTGCATTTGGAGATCGCAGTCCGGCTTTAGCAAACAAGATACCACTTAAAGACATTCAAATGTTTCATCTTGCGCCGTGTGCGTACAACATCGCGTGCTTCGGATCTTACCACTTCTACACAACCGCGATGTCGGAACTTCGGGGATCGCGTTTCCGGACTTAACAGATAATCGGACCATTCCGGCAACAGATTCCACGTTGCATCTGATTACGTGCCATATATCCGTATTGATCTGAGCAAGAAAGCTTTGAAACCTCATCCAGGCACTTGCCGTGCCGATCTACGGAGGTCTACGAACCATGACCATGACTACTGCCAACATCGGTTCCAGCATCATACAATGAACGCCAAGTGCTTAGAACGCCTGCTTTTCCCTCTCTTTTGGATACGAAAATCCACGCAAAGACGCTTTTGCACGCTCAGAATAGAGACTGATCTCCCACAGCACATCGTCGGCGATCGCTCCGCCGAGTTACGTCGGCGCCCACGTGGCACGGCTGATCCTCCAATTCTTTAAGGCTTCGATGAAACCGTCTGATTCTCTCAACATCCCTTCTAGAAGATAATGTGCTTATCTTTTGTATCTCGACTGACTTGGCCGTTGCGGGGCGGTCCGCTCTGCAGATAACCAGACGCCGATTTACAGCTCGATCGCGAACGACTCGCGTATGCGCTCCCCGTAACGAAAAAAGATAACAGGAGCAGGAGCGAGGAGAAGGCTTATGAATCCGAAGATTGATATTCCCCAACCGTAGCCAACACTTTTGAAGAGCGCAGGAGCGAAAAGGGGGACGACTCCGCCGACCACGGAGCGAAAGACAGCGCCGGCTGCTATGGCGGACGCGGCATACTTCTCGAAGGCGTCTATGTAGTAGTTTTGGACTGAATTGATGATCATGACTTGGCCAATGCCATAGAAGAATGTACTGGCGATTGTAGCAAACCAGTGAGTATGGAAATGGACGGTCCATGCGAACCTGGTCGACGTATCAGATACATTGAAACAATCATCGCCTGGGACACATCACTTACCAGAATAGTGAAAAGGGGAGGAAAATAGATCCTATGTTTGCCAACGGAAGGCGGTACTCCGGCTTCGGCATGCCGTCGTTATGAGCCTTCAACGTCTTGAACACATCGTCGATCCGAGGAACCAGGAGCCGGACGGCGAAAACAAACCCAAGACCTGGTCCCAAGTACATAAAGCCCACTTTTTCGGTGCTGAAGCCGTACTGACCACCGTAGATATCCTGGAAGTTGGTATAAAGGCTATAGGTCGTGCTGAAGACGAGCGCCTGGTACAGAGACATCGTGAAAACAATGGGCTGTGTAAGAATCCGGCCTGGCCGCAAGAACGAATGCCCTAATTTGGTGGACAGAGGCCGGTGCTCTTCTCCGTCGTACCAAAACTTGTAAGCATCAGACCCTGTTTCTTTCTCTTTATCCTCTTTCATTCTCTTCAGCAGGACTGGCGCGTACGTCTCTTTCAGGAAGAAGAAGCCAGACGTCGTGTTGATGCCGCACAGGATAGTCAATATGATGAATATCCATCTCCAGCCCAATCTCTGCACGATCACACCTCCAAGAAGAGGCCCCAGCGTCGGACCAAGAAGCGGGCCCAAGAGGTACCACCCAAATACACCGGCCCTTTCCTCCGGTATGAACATGTCGCTGATAGTGCCTCCACCATTGGCAATGCCCACGCTGCCAAAGAAGCCGGAGACTGTGCGTAGTGCAATCAACACCGCAATATTTGGACTGAAAGCCGTAGGTATTTGGAGGAGCGTGAATACCGTGAAGCATGAAAGATACAGCGCTCTTCGCCCCAAGGTCTCAGAGAGCGGTGCCAGGACCAGAGGACCGATGCCGAGCATGATGACGAAACCGGTCGTTGCACCGATGACAATGTCGGTCGTGGTATTGAGGCCTTCGGCGATTTGCTTCATTCCAGGCGTAAACATGGAGCTGGCAAGCGGGCTAAGGACTGCGCACCGGGGTATAAGTCAGCCGTCCAAGAATTGGTAAGTGGGAGAGAGTAGCCGCGCTTACTCGACATCGACGCAATGACAGCGACGTTGGCCAGCTTTCTCCTCCTCGTCCATGCCCGTGGATTATGGGGATCATTCTCAGAGAACTTTATCTGCTGTGCGAATATCAGCACAGGCAAACCGCCCGTCCGATCGCTGCTGAGTTTACCTCGCGATGCTCGGGGTCTTCGCGACCATGGCCATTCTGGAGGAGCGGGGAACGCTCATCATGATGGTCTGCCATTGCATGCAGGGTGTTGAAGACGAAGAGTCATGGGCTCAGAGGTGCAGAGATACCTTGAACCTGTCGATAGCGTGGCGCTACAATGCTTGCTTCGTGTGACACGCCTACCCGCACTTTATTGCGGGCGGGAGAGATGTACAGCACGTCATCAGGCGTGGGAGGATCGGCGCGCCGTCATGGATCTGCCGATGGGCGCGCAGGAGAGTGCGGCTAGCATCTGGCTTATCCGCCCTAAGTCCGACAAGCCGGAGATTTCCTGAAACGGCAATAAGCTACAAGTGTGCAAACAATTGTTATCTTCAACTCTTCAGTCTTCTTGTCAATACAACCTGAGCCAATTTCGGAACCGAATACAAAGAGATTGACCGCCTCAATGGAAACTGGTCAACAGGAGGGAGAATTCCCCCGGCCATCGCAAATAAGCCAAAAGCTCTTCGAATTTTGTAGCCGTCCGCCCGCACGATATTTGGTGTGCACTTCATGACCATCACACAATAAGCTAACTTACGGGGGCCTCGCAGGTATGGATATTAGTACCATCGCCCACAGACGAGCGAAAAGAGAATTCGGGGCAAAGGAGTAAAGAAGCCCCACCTCTGAGGGAAGAAACGTAGACTTTTTGCTAGAGACTCGTTCGCATCGAAGAGTGTCGAACATCTCCCCCCTCTATCCGATTCTGACTTAGATCAAGTCAACGATTCTGCTTTCTTGAATATCTGGGAGCACACATCAGTAGGCTAAGCCTGCCACATGCCCCCTCAGGGCGATGGAACCGGCTCCTTGCTCTGTATACAAGGAACAAACGCTTTTTACTACCCCAAACTGTCCCGATTGGATCGTTTATTCGCCTGTGGTTGATCTCGGAATCTCACTTCATTTGGAGGTTGAGCGACACTGCGCTGTTTGCCCACTCGGTGCACCGAAGGCGACTCTTCCACGATGCAATTAGATCTTCAGATGTCTTATTGATGTCTTTATTTTCTTCTGATACACATTATGCGCCAACGGCCGTCTTCCTCAGCCCGCCACCTTTGACAAACTGCACAGCCCGATGTGATCTCTCTTCATATCCCGCACTCTCGCCTCTATGGCCTTCAATCCAGCATCCCTGACAATATAAATCACCATCACACCCCAGACACCGCAGCGTCGCATTCGCGTAGCAGATGATACACCAGCTATCGATTTCTTCATCCGTAAACTTCGTAGCCTTGACCGGCGGTTTCTTCGACGGCGCAAAAGATGGCGCAGATGGAAGACTGGAAGCTCCACCGGGGCTTGGGCTGGGGCTATCGCGGGAGAGCGCTGCAAGCCGGGCGGCCAGCATATCATCAACGGCGGTGGCCTTGTCAAAGTCGTCTTTCATGGCCGGAGATTTGGGTAGGTCGTCTTTGGACTCCGGCGGTGTGGGTAAAGAGAGCGAGGGTTCGGCAGAAGCATCTCCTCCAGCTGATGCCTTCGCGGATGCAGATTGAGCATCTCTTGCCGAGGGCCTAGATGGCTGATCCCCCACATATACTGGAGCTTTCTCCAACTCCCCAGCAGTCCCCTTATCCTCGCCGTCTCCATCTCCATACTTTGTCTCCAAATCCAACTCCGCGAGCACCCGAGCAATATAATCATCCGCCTCCTGCTCATCCAGCGCATCCTGATCAACATCTTCTTCCTCTCTATCCTTCGCTCCGCTCTCCGCTCCCACATCCTCCCGCACCGCGCTGCCACCCCTCTCCGGCCTCGGCACATCCGGCAGCGCGTTCCTCACCTCTCTCACTAACCTACCCACATCCCTCGCCTCCTCCCTCCCAACACCCCACTCGGCCCGATCCCCGCCCAGCTCCCTCAACAGCTCATCCAACGTCTTCTCCCCTCCGTCAGCCGCCCCACCTTCCCCCGCGGCAGCCGCCTTCCTGCCATTCAGCCGTCTAAACCTCGCCGCGAGATCCAGTATAGGATCGCCGCCATCCGCATCACGGCCCACCGCAGTAGCACCGCCCGTATCACCCTCGACCCCCAGCTCGCGCAGCGCATCGGGCGTGGTCTCCGCGGCGGCGGGCGGCGGGGCGGTCGAGAGCGACGAGACAGACGACTGCTTGAGGGCGTTGAGGCGGGCGAGGAGGGCGTCATCGATGCTTTGCGGAGACGCTGGCATCGTTGCCGGTCTCTTTCGTGTGCCTCGGTTTCGTCGCGGAATGTGTTCGGTGGTTGTCAGAGTTGTGCGCGTGGGTTTTGCTCACGGCGGTCGGCGCGCGGGCGAAGCGCGACGAGGGATCAGGATGTATGGAGGCGGGTAGTGGGCTGCTAAGGCCATGTGTTCATGTCTCGTGGGTTGCGTCGCGTGGCGCGGAGCAGCGGCCTGACGATTGTTTGGAAGAGGGGATGTGAGGAGCTTGGGCACTGTGTGATGAATGCGCGCTCGGAGGCCGCGCCCGCGTCGGAGTGGCGCTTTTGCGTCACCCGGCGGGGCAGGACCGCTTACATAGTCGAGGAGAGCGCTCTTATTACTGCCAATAAGACGCCGGAAGAACTGAGGGCTGAGTCTGATATTTGACTTTGGAGTTCAGTTTTACGCAAATCAAAGATATAAGAAATAATGGCCACCGTTCATTTTTGGATCGGCTTTGTTGAGCGTTCATGGATTGAATTCAGATATCTACTAGGCCCTATTTCCCCATGATGCGTACGCGCTCTGTCACCATTGAGTCTGCGATTTACAGAAACATATGCTTGTACCAAAAATGATAATTCATACGCAAAGAATAGCACTGTTTCATATAAGACTTCGCAACCATCTTCTGACAATGCTGACCAGCCAAAATGGATCGAATATATCTTTCTGGCCGTGAGATACAACGCCGCCTTAACTGCTTTGCATTTTGAATGCTCGTTTGATATGTAACCCATAGGTTAAAGTAAACTTCCGTTCATCGCATCATAGACGCAGGCAGTTACGGAGAGGAAGACCTGTAGTCTCACCAAACAAAAGGCATATCCCAGAAGCTCAACTTCAGAGTCACAAAAAGAAAAGGTAAGAAAAGCATGGCCTGGCCATCGCTGGCCGCCCAGTCCCACGCTTAGCGAAGTCCTC
This sequence comes from Macrophomina pseudophaseolina, assembly GCA_022204955.1. Taxonomy (NCBI): domain Eukaryota; kingdom Fungi; phylum Ascomycota; class Dothideomycetes; order Botryosphaeriales; family Botryosphaeriaceae; genus Macrophomina; species Macrophomina pseudophaseolina. The sequence goes on along the minus strand of JAJJID010000371.1, from coordinate 19,308 downwards.
TCTCTGGGTCCACGTTAAAAAGAAAAAAAAAAGAAAAAAAGGACTCTTAACCCCAGTCGGCTCAGCCCGACAATGATTACTTTTTCTTCTGCATGAACGTCTGCAACAGAAAAAAGCAAGAATACGCAAGGCGATCGCAGACCTCCACGCGGCTGAATAAGGCACATCCGCATCCCGCTACATAAGCGGTTCCAGACCCCCGGGCTCGTTACCGCTGCGCTTACATGTTCGAGGCTCCCCACGCGCGCGTTTGAATCTATGTGAGGCGAACTGTAACGGGCCTAGCCACGTGTATGCGCGTTGTAACAACCATGCCCTGCCGGAAGCGGCCAGGAAAGGAAAATGCCAGGGTAGCTGTGTGGAGGAGAATCCTTCCTTGGCACACGTCCAGAGGTCAAGGGAATACAGACCTTTCGTTGATGCAGCTGATTTGGAACCAGAAAGACGGTGGTCCTCGGCCAAGCGCTTATATCTGTTGAGAGAGAGAGAGAGAGTGTGTGTGTGTGTGTGGTCGGGATCTGAGCCATGTCAGATCAAGTTGTGACCAGCTGAGTTTGGTGATGCATGTGCTGGATGAGTTGTTTGTCCCTTTAAGGTAAGCTTACGAGGTGCGACGACAATAAGCACCTAACTCTAAAGGATTGGGCGGCCGTTGGCTGGAAGCCTGATTAAAAATAAAGAATCAAGGAATGAGGATCGTGCCGAGGGTATCCAGAGCGTTGGATGGCGAATCAGATCTGGTAGTGTGGTACCTTGCTTAATACGGAAGTTTCCGTGTGAGAGGTCTGTGGACAGTCAACGTGAGTTGAGAATGCGTCCAACAATGAAGGCCCGGCGAGTAATTCTGCTCGGACCATAGATTGCACTATTTGTGACTGAATAGAAATTTGTAAATGGGAAGGTACAAAGTGAGAACTGATGAATGCTCGAATCCGTTTGAACATCAGCACCTGAGGCTTCCAGAAGTCAGCGTGGACGACCAACGAATCAAAGAGACCGAAGTAGTTGATATCTGCCATGGGATCACAAACGAAGATGCTCATGGGAAAGCATGGATAAGCAGATAGATGTGCTTAAGCCATCCATCCAGTTCCTGCAGAACAACAATCCATTGAGTAATTGTTGTACTCAAAACCACATCGTCAGTTGCCGAGCATCTTACCTGACTCTCTTCCTTCGGAACTTCCGGTGCCACTCCCATCGGTGTGCCCGGCTGCCTTCGAAACACACGATCACTCTCTATCGGTGCGACTGGTCCAGTCCAACATACCATAAAGTATCTCACGGTTAACCGGCAACGTGCACCACCGCGCCACACCTGCCCCCAGCTGCGCGGCTGTGCACGCACGCACGCACGCATCATCCAGAGACACAGCGGGCCATTAACTTCGCCACTCCGAGGAAGAAACAGCACACAAGATAAACACATCGGAATCGCCGGCTCCCAATCAATCCAGCGTCGTCAGAAAAATCCCTCAAAAGTAGACAGCTGTCAACCACATGCCAGTGTCGTCGTTGTTGTTGTAAGCAGGCCACATCATGTACAACCTCTGCAGATCCTCCCTTCCGACCATCGCCATGACTCGGGAAAAACAAGCGTCGCACCCGGGAGGCGGATAAGGCCACCTTTTGCCATTGCTTATTCAGTGAGCGACGCCACGTGCATCCGGTCGGCTAATTCTTCGAACGAGGTCTGAGTCGCACGCGAAGAGGGGTGTGTGTGTGTGTGTGTGTGCGGGAGAGATAAGGTGTGGAAAAAAGGATCATCGCGTGGGGACGCAAAAAAGTATCGCGGAGATAGCTGATCGCGACTGGCTCGTCGGAAGCCGTCAGGAGTGGTGCAAGCGTAGGTTTTCCCCTTTTGCGGGTGTTTTATTCGTCGCACGTGGGGGTCGGGACTCGATAGGATGGGAATGCGACTACGCTCTTAGCACTGTTGTATAAAGATCTATCGCTGAGATTGTTTAGCGCGGCTCTGGTGCCCGCGTGAAGATGTATCGTCGTCGCGAAGAGGCTTGAGTGCACCTCCTCGTTGTGACTACAATGCTGCATAAGCGGACGCATAACCATGATCGCCTTGGGATCTAAGAGCGAGCTTTGATGCTCCTCCAAAAGGGCATGGTTGATGCAAGAGCGTGAAAAAAGATGACGGCACCGGGCGACACTTATCTCCGGCAGAAGCGAAAGATCCGCTGGGCAAGTGCTCTTCGAAAAGAATGATTAAAGTAAACCATACCTCAAAAACTGAAAGGAAGGAAGGAAGGTGCTTGTATACAAAGCCAAGCCAATAGTAAAAGCGCACAACCTACCGCTCCCATCGGCGTATGTGCATAACTATCGAAGTCATAACCCTGTGCTGGGTCCCCGGGTAGTAGCGTAGACGATTGGTCCGTCTTGGGCGCTCTATGCTTGACGTGCTTCGACTCGATGGCGACTAGTCTCATTAGGGTCTTGACAGGGCGAAGACAGGGAACTTTTAGGACGGGAAGCGAGCTGTTGGGGCCCGGAAAAGAATGCCAGATTACCATGTCTGTGCAGAAAACCGTGGACATATCTCGGGTGCAAAATGCGGGATAGAGCGGGGTGTTGGTGCATGAAAGATGCTTTGGTCATGGGAACCCCCCCACCGGTGGGCATGAAAGGCGAACTAAAAGCGGTGATGGGTGCGGCGAAGACGGTAGCATTGGCGAGCAAAGCGACGACCTGAGCAGCAATGCTCTCGCGACGCTCGTTTCTTGAGGCATGCTATGCGCTCATTATTGTGATCTTCCTAGTAGGCCTTTACCGTAGTTAGGAGATGCTCAGGTCTGCCGCCGCCGTCTGAATATGGTGGTGGAATCCTTGCTCGCTCACTCTCCATCCCCCTTTCAAAATAACACAAATTCATATGGAGATCTGCCGGCCTGGAGATTTTTGGGAGCTTCCAATTGAGATTGTTCCGGCGGTAGAATTCGTCGCAGGTTTCAAGTCAGCGAGCCGAGAGTTCTCAAATGCTGCATGAAGAGACCTGAAAGTCGGTAACCTCGCATTGCTATAGAAAGAACATGCGGTGTGTCGTCGAAAGAAGCAGCGACACCATCATTTAGGCCAGGCTAAAGTTCTCCTGGTGGTTATAATAGGCAAGCAGTATGGGATTCCAGCTTTTCAGGAACATACCCAATGATGCGAGTATGCGTGTCATCGTTCCCCTTGAAATTCCTGAGCGGGAGCTCGGGATTCGTCGAGACGGGAAATTGAATGCACTAAGAAAAGAAACCAGAAAAGGCAAAGCAAAGCTTTTCCAGCCGGGTTTAGAGGCGGCATATATCCGTTCAATAAGGTAGGGGTTTGAAACCCGTTGGGCGCGATGTGTGTTGCCTTGACTCGCGCCGTGCCCAGAGCAGCGCAAATACGGATGTTAAGCTTCGCTAGAACGGCCGCTCTACACTGACGAAGCAAGCCAACCAAGACTACGGTAACGGCTATCCTGTACTTTCTGACCGCGTGAAGAGTCAACTATCAGCCATGAACCTCGTGGATCCCATATTCCGGAACTGATCTGGACAGCTATCCGTCGATAGTGTTGCCGCTCCGGTTCCCAGGATCGGCCCTCGGTATTCAGTGTTGCCTAGGCAGAGACGTTGATCGAGTTCCCGCATTTGGCCCCCAACCGCCTGTGATTGTCACCGACCTGGAACGATTCAACAGATTGCTTTTTCCGCGATATATTGACACTTGAAGTGCATGCGCCGGCACGGCGCAGCGTCGACGTGGGGTGAAGGCTTCACATGCATGGAAGCGATGAGCGGTCGAGCGGCACCGGCCGTGTTCAGCGGCCGCGGGCCCGCAGCGTAAACGTTGGCTGCAGGGATGCGGGAGGCGGCCAAGGGACATCTGCCGCAGGCGTTGCACGAGAAGTAAGTGGGGTGGGAAGCACGTCCAAGCTCATTGGTCCGGCATCGGAGAGAACGAGAGGACGGTTGCGCGAAAGGAAGGGACAGTGGAATGCTCAATGACACTATGAGGTTGTGCGCCGCTTCTTGTTGTCTCTGAGCAGCGGCACACATGTGCGAGATGCGGAGTGGGCGCAGCTGCTTAGAATTAGCCGGTTGATGCAAATGCACCCCTGCCCGCAGGCCAGGACAAGAATGGTGGAGAGGGCAGATGCAGACTGCATGCTGCAGGAACGGACCCTTGCTGGATGCAATCGGAACCAGTTGCTTTCTCTAGCATGTTAGGTTTAGCCGAGACCGTGATCATCCACCTGCTTCCGACTTATCCAGAGAAAGTCATGACTCGAGCACGCGGAATGTTCTCAAGAGTAGCAGCTGACGGACGGGACATTTTCGCAGCGATGGAAGAGGAAGCATATTGCTCGTGCCATTCCTCAAAAAATATGGTGGCACTCTAAAACGCCTGAACCTTGAAGCTCCAAGGCAATAGTTCGACCTCGCGGACGGACCGCGCCGCGGCTGCAGGCAAATTGCGAGGCAGCGAACGAGGTGCAAGCGATGCTCTTGAGGAGGACAACATTCAAGTGGTCGGCAAAATGCATTGTTTTTGACCGATCGTTGTTAGAAAGTGGCCCTGGAGGCCCTTTGCGTCGAAGCGTGCTGGAGATAGGCTGGCAATGGATAAGTAAAAGGCGATCCCAATGCGCTTTTTCGCCATGGGAGAGGATTCAAATTTGACGGCTTGCGTGTGCGCTAACTACGCAAGCTCTGGTGTGGTCCCTACGGCGCGGTACTCGGCGCCTTCGGCTCCAGATTTGGAGGTGATGGGCAGCAGTCATAACACCGGGAAGGAGGTCGGCTCCTTCGAATTACACCATTTTTGCTAATGTCTTGCAGGCTGGGCACGGTAGCATCCAGGAGTTGTAAGATGTATCGTGGGCAATAGCAGGACCGAAAGTTTGGTTGTGGCGGCGGGATCTAGGCGCAGGCCACCATTTACAGGCACGGAAGGCCGGTGTTCTGTTGGACTGGGCCTATTCTGGGAGCAGCGTCCGTAGACGGCGCGGAGCGTAGCGAACAGGCTGAGGCAGTAGCGAAATTTGCTGCCTCACGCCTTGCCTCGAGTGCGTTTCTAGAAGTCAGAAAACGCCCAACGGCGTCATGCTGGTACTGTTGCTGGTGCTAGTGCCGAGAAGAGCGGCGTGCTGTGCCGCCTTCTCGGGCTCGGAGCGAGAGTCGTCGGTAAAGCACTGAGGCTTCTGCTCATCAAAGCCGTCACTGTGCATGGGCTGCACAGCGGAGCAGTGCGCTCAGTATAGAGTGTGGGATTAATTTCCAGAGGGCTAAACAGCAGGGACAAGGCTGGTGAAGATCACGGCGTTAGGCCCGCAGTTCCCGCGAGAACAAGCATGGCAAGAGGGCAGGTCTTCTCACCGAGCATGAGCACCATAGGCAGTGTAGGCAACAGAAGGGAGGTGAGATAGTCAAAAGGCGTGTTGAGAAGCAGCAGGGAGGGGGTGGGTGCAAGGGGGCTGAGTTGATAGGGCGATTGGCGACGAGGCCTTGGGGCTCCACTGAAGGATGAATCGTTCGCATGATGCTACGTCCGCTTCGGGAGGAGCGGCCTCTGGTGCAGCAGGTGGATTGAGTCGTGAGTGCCTCAGCAGCGTGGCTCTGGCATTTGGGTGCTTGTGCTTGCGTGCTGCTGTGCGATGGAGCTCGGGACTTTTGTCGCGTGAAACGTTACTTGGCGAGGGTTGAAACGTAGTATCCGCTGAGAGCCGGGCGAACAGCGGTGGAAGCCATCGCTCTGCTAGCCGGCGGCGTAGCTGGCTTGGCTGTGAGTAACGGCGGTGGGCGAATCCTCTGCGTGGACGGAGGCTAAGAGCAGGACGACCTTCCGTGTTGATGATGCGCCGAAGAGGCTTACAGCGAGCGGGTGAAACGTGTTTCCCGGCTTGTCAGATGCGGGACGGTGAGCCTGTGACGCAATCACGGCGCCGGCGGGCGAGGGCGTCGTCGACTGCGATTGCAGCTCCTGCAGCAGGTTGCATAGTCGATGATGAGTGCGGTGGCCCAGTCCGCGGCATTGATGAGCAGCGGAGGTGGGTGGCTGGTGGGCGTGAGTCAGGGCAGGATGCTTAAGCAGGCATCGCAGAAAAGGGCCGTGACAAAAGAAGCAGCATGCCGATCGGAGCTTACGAGGCACGGATGAAGAAGGCGCGGCAGGGGCCCTGGGCCATCTTTCGTGCTGCTCGCCGCCGCCGCGTGGGCCAAGATGGCAGGCGTACGACGACACAAGACACAACGAAGTCATTTTGCACGCAGCTGGGCGGGCCCCCAGCCGCTGGGTCCAGAGGGCCAGAGGTGTGATTCGAGCGTGAAGTGTGGAGAAGGGCAGAGGTCAGCTCAGCGAACGGGCGTGGAGATCACTCAGGTACCCGCGGCCGGCCCGCCCATTGGCCCGTTTTCGCGCGCGGTGGCTCCGCGATGGCTCTGCGAAGGCTTCGCTGCACACGCTCGCCGACCAAGCAAAAGCCCGCATGCTGCTGCCACCGCGCCGCCCAACACGAATCGGAGAAGGCCGTTACCTGCATCTGGCCGCCGCCGCCTCCAGCCGCAGCCGCACTGCACGCCTCTCTGTGCCTTTCAGCTCGCGGCCTGGCCCCCCCGGCGTGCCTGTGAGGTCACCGGCTGTCGTACGAGATTATGTGTGAAATACTCCCGACTTCCAACCCGCCATCTGTCACGGCATTGGCCACCTCACAGCCGCGCCTCAGCGTGCAGACGCTCGTCGTGCACGCCTGTCCTCGACCTTTGTCCTCGTACGATCAGCCCGCCGCCTCTGCACCGCCCTCCCCCGGCTCAATGTCGACGCCCGCATTGACGGCCGCGATCGCCTCCGCGCGAATCGCTGTCGCCGTTGCTGCTCTGCCCCTCGCCGCAGGCCATTTGCAATGACACACCTGCCCCGCTTGGCTGCCCCCGCGCCGTGCCTCTTGCAGCTGCCCAGCTGCCGCTCGGCAGTGTGGAGACGGGCGTCGAAGCCCATGCTAGCAAAACACTGGCGGCCGCTGTTGTCTAGCCTCTCCGAGAAGCGCCACGATGTGCCGGCTGGTGCACGCGCCGGTGATCTATGGCCGCAGGGGCACACGAGCCAAGGCGGCCGCTCGGCGGGCTAGAGACGCGTGCCTGCAAATCCTGCCCGAGACATCCATGACCATCACCGCGCCTCCGACAGGCCTCACAGACCTTCAACCCACAGGGGGGTTCCAGGTCAGGATCGCCTACCACAGGGGTTGCCGTGCCACTGGGAGCCCGCCATTCCCTGCCGCCTTGTCCCTCCGTCTTTCCCAAAGCTGACGCCCAGCTCCGCGCGCACCAGCGTGAGGATTTACATGAAAGTGACCCGGCCCACCTCACTTGACGCGTTTGCTCCTGCTTTTCTGCTTTTCTGTCCCGGTGCACGTTGGAGCCCTCTCTGATCGGTGTGTTGTCGCTCTGCTCTCGCCTCTGAACATCCCGCCTCAGACGCGAAGTCACTGCCCCATTTCTGGCCCAAGCCTTTCCCCGAACCGTTGAGCAGCCCTGCGTCCCACGTTTCAAACGCCCTCTTAGGAACCCATGCCCGCTTTCTAAAAAAGCCTATCCGCCCGGCCGTCTCATCAACCGCATAACATAGTATCATATTTGCCCCTCCCCCCCAGCAACCTCTTCACTTCTGTATCGTGTGGCATCTCTGTGTCACCGCTTTGGTCCAACCCTCCCGCCTCGTCGCTTACATCATCCCCTCCGCTTTCCAAGTGGACGCTTAGAGGTGGTTCGATATTATATTGCCAGACGCACGTTTGACCCTCCTAGCTTGATGGTCGTGCTCAACTGAAATCAAGAGCGGCGGCAATGGCGAATCTATCGTCGATAACATGTCCCCCACCCTTCGTGAACGAAGCAAGGTTTGGCAATGATGGCTGTGTGTATTCCCTGCTTCATGAAACCACCGCTATACTAATTCCGCGAAGTTGTCGATGGCAGGTTCTGCGCTGGCGTTGATTCCATCGACCCTAACCTACGATGCTGCCTACCATGCCCTGCTACGGAGTGGATTTACTCAGATAGTAAGTTTGACAACTTCATAATCTCTGGAAGCTCTTCTCACGTATAGAACAGCATTCACCACCTCATATCGCGTGGCCGAAGGCATCAACCTCATTGGGTTCGCTGCGTGCCTGTTCCTAATGGTCAGCTGGGCCGTGCTGCCTCCCAAGGAAACAAGAAGACACTACCTGAGCGTCGGACTGGTTATTGGCGCCATGAGCCTCGCGGTTAGTGATCTCCTACTTATGTTTTCTCAGGCGCAACAGCTGACGGACAGCAGCTCGGCTTCATCATTCCCTTTGCTTCGCAACCTGACCAATGTTTTGACGAGATCACCCCGCACGATATGTACTCGAGCCTTGAATGCGCCTGGTCTGGTGCATTCATCATAGCTGGCGGCCTCTCTATCGCTGTGTGGAGTATGAGCCGGTTCTTCGATCAATCTTTTGACAGGTGAGCTGACAAAGGTCACAGTCTTCATCCGAGCGCTGTCAATGCATCTCCAAATCTGCTGGGATGTTACTCCAGGCAAGAAGTTCTTCTACGTTTCTCAGGGATTGGGTTGGGCAGTGATTGCCGGTCTGTTCACCACTACCATCACCCTGACCGGAGTGTCCTTCCGCTTCGGGGACGCTTGCCACGTCAACTCTGCAAACTCGATGGCCGATTTTTGGGGCCCTTTGCTTGGAATCGCTGGATTGTCAGCCGTTGTTCAACTCGCGACTTTCGCCTACTGCATCAACGTGTATTTGAAGAACCTGTGGAGCGACGAGGAAACGCAGACACAGAGCAGCGCCGGCCTTCCATCATACTCATCGAGCTTGCGTACCCGCACCAACTCGGCCAAGGCAGTGTATCGGAGGGTCAGAAAAGTTGTCTGGCTGCAATGGCGCGGCATTGTCATCGTTGTCTTTATTCTGATCGACGTTATCTTCTTCTCCGTCGTTTTCGTCTACCTTGACGCCCGAGAGCACAATTCGCTACACGATCCGGAAACAGTTCTGCCATGGGTGCTTTGCCTGATGAACAACCCGAAGAACAAGGAAAATTGCTTCGACCTTGGTCAGGGTATGCTTGTGAACCAAGCTACGGTGACCGCCATCCTCGTCATGTTAGCAGTGAGTGTTCCTGGCGACATTCTGGACGAGAGGATATACGCTGACGATAATAGCTCGCTGGTATCCAAAGCTTCATCCTCCTTGTCCGGTGGTCAATGTTCACTGGATGGAAGGTCTGGTTCCTGGAGAAGATCTCCGGCAAGGGCGAGTTTGTTTCACTGGACGCGCGGCGCTTCTCGTCAGACGCACGCACCTTTGAGTTGCTCAAGGTTGGCGCCCAGTCTCCTGGTTACGTGGATGCGATGCAAACCCCGGGAGGTGAAACGTACACCAGCACCTTGAGCGCACTGAAGACGCCGGAGTCAGCAGTGACAAGTCCTTCGGGAACATACGGTTACAACAGCCCCGGAAGCCCTATGAGTGGACGAGATACGCCCGACTACTTCGGCAAAGAAGTACAACGGGCATACCGGAGCCCAACACACAGCTTCTCAACGCCAAGAGCTCCTAGTGCAACGGCAGTGCGAGTGGACTGGGATCCCCAAAGTACACATGCTCGGGGTGGTTTGGGACTTCATCCGGTACAGGACGACTCGGACGACGATGATCCGAAGAGGAGAATATGAAACAGGAAAAGCAACAACCATGCGTTGCATGACCTTTCTCGGATATAATGGCACTTAAAAGCAAGCAGCGTCAGCGTCCATTCGCTCAACAAAAGCAACTGTACTGCATCGGCCTGTATTAGCCTTCTTGCGCTCCGGCCCATATTTTACATCATTTGATTGGAGTACCCATGCGGAGGACCTTCCAGAGTCCATAAAAGGTTGGGATAAATGGAACATGTCACGGAACCGGAGTCACCGATAAAGAAAGGCCTTTCTCTCGCATATCTCTTTCACACTCATAGCGAGCGGTCTCACCAGGAACGGTGCATTGGCGTCCACGAATGGTTGGACTTTTGATGTCAATATTTTCCTTTCTCATTTCATTTTCCTTTCGCTATGACTGCCATTGTTTTTATACCCGGTTTAAACTTTGTTATTTTTGTTTACCACCCTGTCACCACCCTCTATCGTGTCGACCCATGCTGATCAGAAGCCCTTTGAGCGGACCTTGGTTTTGTTGTTGTCCGCAAGAAGCCTTCACTGTGTCATATCCGGCGTTACTTTTGTTACTGCAAGCGAAGAAGTGTATGAGAGGGCGGCTGGCTTTCCGTTTCTACACGCTCACTATACGCAGATGAGAAGCAGGCAGTGTCGAGGTGATTATGGGGCGCGCCTCAGTTTAATGGAAGAGGGAAGATTATGGATAAAGATGGACAGATAGGAAAGATTAAACGAATTTTTGAGACGAGCCGATGCTTTCGCGATCGAATTCGGTTATGTGGTACGCACACCTGGGACCGATGCACAAGCTCGAGATCGCCGTGCCTGTCAAGCGGAAGTTGATCCGGTTCCTGTTCCCAGCGAGGAGCCTGTGCTCGAGCCAGGGGCCGCTCGTTGCCACTGCACGATCTCAGGCTTCTTCGAGCGAGCGAACGAACGCAGGCGGCGGCTCCAGCCTCCGGCCGCTGCTCGCTCGGGGCCGTTAGCCGCTGCTTCGGCGCTGCCAACCGTTGGCCTTTCATTCCTTTTTCCCGTTTCCCCAGACTAACCGATATGTACCCGGCCCGTAGCAGATCCGCCCGTCGGCTTTCTAGAAGGGAAGAGTTCCTTTGCCTCGAGGAACCAACGGTCGTCTGCATTCCTTCGTAAGGACATTACTAGCACTCAGCATTCGCGCCAATTCGTCGCCTCCAATGCTCGTCCTGCACGGACGGCACACCGCACCACGTGCGGTGTCGCCAACAGCGGGCCGTTGTCGACATCGGCTCGGTTGGGCACGTCATTAGCCAAGTGGTCTTGCTCGATACAGACGCGACCCGCAGCCGCCTGGCGGATGGTGGGGCAGGAGCTGCGCAGCGGCGAATTGGACAGCGGGGGCTGCCGAACCGGCGGGTGTTGATTTCTAAGGTCTCCTGCCTTCTCTACAGACTACTACTCGACTACAAATCTTCGTTATTTCCCTCCTGCTTTCTCCCCACGTTCGGCACTCAAAGGAACTCCCCAGGCCAACAGCCCTGTGCGTCTTTGGCCCGACTCGGCGGTGCGCCTCTATCTCTCCGAGCCTGCTGCCACATCAAAACACGCCGCCGAGCTTCGTCCATCGTTCTCTTCTACCCCCACTATTGCGTATACGGTGCTGTTTGTTTTTCTTTTTTCTTTTGATCCCGCTTGATAACCATGGGTGGCGGACCGGATCCCAAGAGCCTCCGTGAGAAGATTCTCGTCGCCTTACCGGGCGCGAGGCCGGACGACCTGTTGGAGCGGCTAAAGAAAAACTTCCCGGACGTTGAGGTCGACTTTACGGAGATTGCGTACAAGCTCGATCCAGACGTGCCTAAGGGTGAGTTACTCATGCGCTCAAACTCTCTCGCTCTCATTCGTTATGTGTGTTCTTTTTCCTTGTCGTGTGTTTAAGAAAAAGACGCGTCCAAGGATCAGATGAGTGGGGTGTAAGAGTCAACGTCCAACATTGGCGATTCGAGAGCATTCCCCCATCAGGGAAAGGAATGAGCATGCCTGAGGTGAAAGAAGCATCGCGTAAGCCGCCACCCGGCTCACAGCGTGTTCAAGAGCTGCTCGGGGGCTTTTGATTGCGTGCATTGGGGGGGGGGGGGTGCATGCCGCGTTATCGCGTCGCGTGGGCTGCTGTATGACGGTGGGACAGATGCTGCGTCCACGCAGCAAGCAAGGCGGATGGTTGCCGCGCGTGGCTGCAGTGCTTCCTCCCTGGACCCCTGTTCCAGACTTTTTTTTTTTTGATCATTTTCGTTGACCGCTTGTGTCTTTCATCTGTGGTAGCCCTGGTGTTGACCGCCAGTTTTTCTTGTTCTATCTTCTCCTAATTCTATTTGTTGGGATGCAGACGCGGTACTGACATGGGGTGTGCTGCAGAGCTTTTTGCAGACATCACTATCTTGGTGACGTTCAATGGGTTGCCCAAGTCATTGGATTGGGCGCCGAAGCTGAAGTGGCTGCACCTGCTCAGCGCGGGGAGCAATCATGTCCACAAGAACCCGATCTGGAAGGAGAAGGGCATTACGATTACGACAAGCAGTGGTATCCACGGGCCTCAGGTACGTTAGATTCGCTCCGAGTAAGATTTCTCCTCATGCATCGATTCTTGTTGCTTCTTCTCCCAGCCATTACACCTCCAAAAGAATTCTAAAGAGGGAGGGAGTGCATTGGGGCCATGGATATATCCACCTCTGTTGGATCCCACGACTGGGTCTCTTCTTTAGAACTCCATTCGCCATTGCCAATATATCCGTCTTTGCTGGGGGATTGTCCTGCCAGCAACAAATATGGTTTGATGTGGACCTCTCACTAATCCTCATCTCGCCACCAGATCGCCGAATGGGTCGTCCTTACCACCCTCGTGCGCACTCACTACTACAACTTCCTGCACGACGCCCAAAAGGAGCGCAAGTGGTCGAAATACGGCGCCGACCAAGTCGTCCACGACCTCGTCGGCCAGCGCCTGGGCGTGCTCGGCTACGGCAGCATCGGCCGGCAGGTTGGTCGCGTCGCAAAGGCACTCGGCACCGACGTGATCGCGTACACGGCCACGCCCAAGGACACGCCGGAGAAGCGTCGCGACCACGGCTTCATTGTGCCCGGCACCGGCGATGCCGACGGCAGCATTCCCTCGGCCTGGTACTCCGGCCTCGACAAGCAATCCCTCCACACTTTCCTCTCCAAGGACATCGACATCCTGCTCGTCTCCGTTCCTCTCACCGACGAGACGAAGGGCTTCCTCGGCGAGGAAGAGTTCCGCGTCTTGCGTGACGGCTCGAGCAAGGAGACCGGCGTCATCCCCGCCCATCGTGATCCGGCCAAGGGCGGAAAGGGTCCCGTTGTCGTCAATATCTCGCGCGGCCAGATCATCGATCAGCCGGCGCTTGTCAAGGCGCTACATGATGGAACGCTCGGCGGCGCGGCTCTCGACGTGACGGACCCGGAACCTTTACCGGCGGACGACCCGCTGTGGAGTGCGCCGAATGTCACAATCACGCCGCATATTAGCGGCAATGGCGCGAGCTATACTGACCGAAGCTTCCAGATTTTGGAGGAGAATCTGGGCAGGGTGGAGAGGGGGGAGAGGCTGCTGAATGTAGTGGATCGGGAGAGGGGGTACTGAGGTTTCGGGAGGACGAGGCTGTATGGTGATTAAGATGCGGGGGAAGGAGGCTGTTGCGCCGGTGCTTCTGTTCGGGTTGAAAGAGGTCTAGGGGACATGCCCTGTGTGTGTCTGAAGATTGATTCCTCTGTGGACGGCGGTGTGAGAAAGAAAAGGGCAGGTGGGCGTCGCATTATCTTTCTTAGCCTAGAGGTTGTGTCATGACCGTCTGAACGATCGCTAAGCTTTCTCACCCGATAGCTGACGTGCATGTCGGGGGACGTGGTGGGGAAAGTGGAAACGCGGGGCACAAACAACTGACACCGTGATCGTTACATGGCGTGTGCCCGTTCAATTGATGTTTTGCAGTTGAGGAATCGTGGCTGGCTGAGGGTCGTCGGGGATAAGACTTGCGCCTTTCCCTCACATTCCCTCCTCAGGCGATGCTCCGGAAGGTGATTGCTCCGTGTGGGGCTGTTTTGGCAAAGCGGTGGGTAAGGTGCGTTTCAGATGATCGAAGCGATGTCACAGGCGAGCCATTGAAGTCACATAGGAAAATGATTCACTCCATGGCCAGAGACACCAAAAGGCTTTCGCCGTTGTAAGCTTCGGTGGTGACAGGGATATTGCATGGTAAATTGTTGGGCTCACGTCCGAGCTCAACTCTTGCACCTTTTCTTTGAAGTCCGTAGTGATACATTTTCTTCCTGTTTCAAACTTAGAAAAACCAAGCATAAGTGCGCCTGTTACAATGAAAACAGAAAGGTATAACCTTTCTTTTTCCAAGATTACTCCATAATCTGCAGTAGTTACGCCGGCTCCTTGCTTCCAACACAATATCTTCCGCAATGACTAGCGGAACAGGCGGCTGACCATGTTGCTCGCGATGCTCTTGGCGAGGCCGCCGGAGTAAAGGGCGTTGCCAGCGAAGTTGGTGGCCTGGCTGAACTTGTCGCAGCGGGAGAAGGCGAGGGTGTTCGTGATGGTGAGGACGAGGGCAATGACTGGTCGCACGAGATGGTGTCAGCGGGCATTCGGGCGACAGAACAACATGCCCCCAGGAGCGAGAAAACCCCACGAATAGCCCCGTTCTCTTCAAGCTATTCGGTTCTCTCTCCTCTTCTCTTTTCTTGCAGGGGAAGCAGCACTCACCAACAAGAGTCAACCAGATGAACTCGAACTTGATGATGGCGACGATGGCCAGGGCAATCCAGATGGCGGGCTGCACGTATAGACTCAGCCAGAAGAAGCGCTTGTCGGTGGCGCTGATCTGGCGCGTGTCCGGGTCGGCGCTCTCGAAGACCCAGCGCCCGTCACCGGTGCTCGTGTCGACCTCGTTCCACCAGCGCAGCCCGACCAGCCGCCGGCCCGCGATGTTCTTTAGGTAGTAGAAGTCGGCAGCCAGGAGGACGATGGTGATGATGAAGATCATGACGCTGGGGTTGTTGTTAGCTACGGTTGGCCTTGAGATTTGCGGGCGCCTGGAAGAGGGCTGCTTGTGGTTTGTCTGGGTGGATTGCGATCGTGCGGTACGCGGTAATGCGGCGAACGGCGGGGACTAGCGGGTGAGTATAGGCGGGATCTTACAAGTTGTCGGTAAACCACATGCCCAGGATGTAGACCAGCGGGCTTGCTAGGAGGTGTCAGTTTGCGGAGGCCTAGTGAGAAGGAACCTGGGAGCTTACCTATGCGGAAAGCGAGGAAGGAGAGAAGGGTGATGGGGTGGCTGCTGAGGCGCCAGTTGAGCTCGCCCTGCTGCGGGCCGCCTTGGCTGTCCATGGCTGCGTTGTGGGCTCGCGGAATAGTTGTTCGCGGTGGAGGTGTTGACCGGCGGGTGAAGCTACCACCTTGCGCGTTCGCCGCGAGTCGTCAGCCATGTTTCACATCGCGTCGGCGTTTCAGCTCTCGGTGCCGCCGACGCAGACCGGGCCGCCTAGCTAGTGACGTACGCGGGGAAAGCTCCATGCCCGAGGTGTGAGCGGCGCAACTGAACACACCCTTTCTCTCGTCGTCCTCAATTGGCCTGCCAATCATCCCCGAGCCTCCACGTAGTGCTGCGATCAGCCACAGCCCACAATGGCGGCACCAATCATCCGCCGCGCTCTTCTCTACGGTATGCGGGCCCTGGGCGGCTCTCAGTGGGCCACTGCTAACGAATAGGCCCTGGAAGTGCCCGGCTCGTCGAAAAAGATGCTCGATAAGTCGCGAGGTATTGCCAGTGTGGATACTGTGGCATACGACCTCGAGGACTCCGTCACCCCTGGCAAGAAGGCCGAAGCTCGCGCAAACCTGCGCCAATTGCTGGAGCAGCCGCGCGTGGCAGGAATCCGCGAGCAAGCCGTGCGCATCAACTCGGTCGACAGTGGTTACGCCCTGGATGACCTGACAGAAGTGGTACTGAGCCTTTCCACCTGACCCACTCCAGAACACATCATAACCGTTTCATCTCCCGCCCACAGCTCAAAGCCCCCAACCTGGACGCCCTCGTCATCCCCAAAGTCAACTCCGCATCCGACCTGCACTTCGTCACCGACGTGATCCGCCACGCCCTGCCCCAGCGCCACCCCTCCACGCCCTCGTCCTCCCGGACCCAAGAACATCCCCCACTCCGCCTCATCGCCCTCATCGAATCCGCCCGCGCCCTCATGGATCTGCCCGCCATCTGCAAAGCGACGCCCTACCTCTCCGGCCTCATCTTCGCCGCCGAGGACTTCGCCCTCGACCTCTCCCTCACCCGCACCCCCTCCCTCCGCGAATTCCTCTACGCCCGCTCCGCCATCGTCACCGCCGCCCGCGCCCACAACTTACCGTCCGCCATCGATCTCGTGTGCACGTCTTTCCGCGGCGAGGAAGGCCAGCGAGCGCTTGAGGAGGAGTGCGCGGATGGCAAGAGGTTGGGGTTTAATGGGAAGCAGTTGATCCATCCCAGCCAGCTGGAGGTCGCGCAGAGGGCTTTCGCGCCAGGTGAGGACGAGGCGGAGTGGGCGATGAGGGTGGTGGTTGCGGACGAGAAGGCGGATAGGGCGGGCAGAGGTGCTTGGACGCTGGATGGGAAAATGATTGATGCGCCCGTCGTGGGCAAGGCGAGGGCGATTGTGAGGAAGGCGGAAGTGTGTGGGTTTGATGTGCAGGCGTTGAGGGAGAAGTGGAAGGGGCAGGAGCCGGAGTGAGGTATGGATTGAGCCTACTGGGAAGCCGGTGAAAGCAATACCCGGAGGTAAACATGTTACAAGCTGGCGAGTGGTCACTCGCTAATCGCACTTGGCGAGTGAAACCCAGTGGTTGAAACAATCAGAATGACGAATCCAAACGCCAGCAAGCACATATCCATGGAAATATATGAGACCGTGGGGCCGAATGGAGCGGGCTGCGGAATTCGTCAAATAGAACAGCAGGGGAGGATCACTGAGTGTCGGACAGGCTGGTGGCTGGAGTCGAGGATATTCCGGAGTTATGGCTGTGTCCACGGCTGCATCTTTCGCCCAAGCCTCTTCTACCCACAACCCTCAGCCTCTTCATTGCCATCGCCTTCTCACTTTTTTCCTTTCCGCGCAGGATGAAGCTATCAAACTCATTTGCAGATCAACAGAGGAGGTTTTGGTGCACCTGTTGAGCCATCTAATCAAGTTGCTACCCCTCCGCTACCTTCGACTTCAGTGCTTTTCCATGTCATACAATAGTGATTTCTTGCTCCACAAGTATACTGAGACTGTATAATCATATGAATTCTGCAAATGGACACTTGATGCGGAAGAGTCTGACCCTATTGTATAGGGTACCATCGCGTGTTCGTTGTCGTACTTTCCTGGGAACTTCCAGTTCGTCCGGCCATCGACAAACGACTCACGGACATGCAATAATAAACCCTTGATAATCCGGATCCTGCCTCATGTCTGGCCTGAGCTCTCAGATGATGTTCCCTGGGTCCCGAACACAGATTTCCCCAGTCGCATAAGAAATAAGAGTACCTCGAGGTGTCAACTGTGCCGATATGAGTTGACCGTATATGTCACTACGGTCACCATAGCCTACTGATATCCGCTTTGACCGTGCTCAAGCGATGGGTTCCAAGGTTCCAAGGCACCTGTACGATATTGATGTCATCTTCTGTGCATGTGTGTCCCATCTTGGCTGCTGCCTTGGGTAATATATAGGCTATCAGCCCATAGAGAGTTGATTCTGAGGGGGCGCATAATTGTGACTGCGTCCTAAGAGATCCGGATAAGGTCCTTCAGATGCAATAGATGTTTGAACGATACAAAGACTGTGACCTAGAGGTGCCCAGGCATGGCTTCAACCACTAAAGCGCCACCTCAGGGGCCCTGCGGTCACCGGTGCTTCCTGGCACTGGCTTCTGGAAGCCATCAATTCTAACGCGCTTGGGTTCGCTCGCCAAATCAAGGTTGGTATGTTGGAGGAATTCCGGGTACCCTTCCGGAATGCATATGCTTTTGTTTCGTACAAAGAAGAAAGCATCCAACGGGCAGTAGCATTTTATTGTTCTGGTCACTATGTAAGTTGATAATACTTTCTTATCTCGTACGTGAAACTACAAGACAGCCGTTGCACATAGAGAACATCTCGTATTCTGCACATCAAGCCGATGCAAGATTTGCAACACAATTCTGAGGCCTTTTGTATGTGCGCTGGACCAGCCAACCAAGTATGGAACGCAAGCCGTTCTCTAAATACCGACAGAAACGGAGCGCGCAGCATGGCAAGAACTAAGAGCAGTTGCCAGGTGGAACAAATCGCAGAAGTGCAGCCTGAATCTGTGCGTTACCGATTCGGTAAAATGAAAAACGGTACGGCTCCTTATCCTGTCTGTGCTAAAGGAGATAGAGAGTTACGCGAAGGGGAAGTTTGAAAGACCTCTCGACGAATAGAAGGCTGCGCCATATCGTTCGCATTAGCGTGGCGTATCTGCTGACCGCATACTCCTCTAATGTGCTAAACCTCAGGCCATAGGCAAGCGAAGCCACAATAGCAGACGGGAGAGATTCGCCCCATGCATCACGCACCACCGATTAGCCAATCAGGGAACAGCCTCGCACAATTGTAGAAATAGACGTCAGAGAGCACCAGGCCAAATAATCCGGGAGCCCCGCCTACTATTAAAGCGAGAGATTTCCTCAGGTTGATGCATTGAGAGATGAGAGTCCGACTGCATGCAAAGTCATTTGCTTCTCTTCCAACATAAGGTACCCACACTTATCTGCCTCCTCCTATTCCAAGCCGTTGCTGGAAGCCCTGTTATGGAGTAATATTTCTGACTGCAGTCGCGCTGCAAGACCTTGGAATGCCTCCAGGTTGCGATAGCACCAGGACCAAATCATGCCAAGTTCGGTGATAATAGGTCTTCACAGGCACATCACGCGTAATTCTTCCGCGCGTATGAGGTTGCTTGTGAGTGTTATAAAGGCAGGCGTGCATCTATGTGCATAAGAATAGAGAGCTTCATCGGGGCGCAAGCGTTAAGACTTTCCCTAGAAAGTCGGGAATGGGTGAATGCTTCAACTCCAGCGGCATTTGCAATAGTTCTTCCGCTGAACACGTATGAATATTTCTTCTAGCTACTGGGATTATAATTTTATATGCAGAAATATGTGCCAATAGCTGCATTCCATTGGTGTCGAAGTGGCTGAGCAGGCGTGATGTCGACCCTCGCTTCTATCCTGACGCCTTTGTGCCACACGTGCCGGGCCCTTGCACTCATTGAGTTCTCTAGGGCTTCCATCGTATTGTTCGCGGGGCCGGTGCCCTCAGGGATGGGATGTGAGCATAACGTCGCTGTTGCTGGCGTCGACCCCTCCAGCCAGCTTTCCCACCTCGCCAGGTAAAAAGCCGAAAGGAGGGGAATTATAGAGGTTACAGTCGTGTATGCCGATTAAAGTTGCTAGAGCTGGTGCACGTGAGACTGGAAAATCGGAAAGGCAAGAATCGAAAGAATTGTTGTGATAGTTGTGCACGAATGAATCTAACGGGCGGGCTGGAGAAGA
>JAJJID010000370.1:0-40550 GCA_022204955.1 Macrophomina pseudophaseolina | reverse complement strand
TTGTGCAGAAGCCGCATCGACAGTCACATACTAGTGGTCCTTTATCGAGCCTCCCAATTCTCTACGACATCGAAGAGAAGTTTTTGTACGAGATGTTCATCGGTGACACTCGATTTTCCTTTTTTCGGTGGGTGTGTAACCCCACCTTGGGGTCGCCCTCTGCTAAAGGCACACTTAGTTTTCGTTTAGTTCCTGTTTCTGGAGCCACTTTTCATACGTCAAACAGATTGTAGTAGATTGTTGGTGAGTTGCTGGACACGCGTATGGGCAAATGTAGAATCAAATTTTTAGTAGTTCTCAAAACAAGCATTTCGTATTGCAAAACAGCACAACTTTCACACATTTAACACTTGTTGTGTATAGTCTTCGGCGCAAGCACCGTATGACCACTGAAATTTTGATTACAATACAAACAACTAGAATATCACAATGTCGCGGTCTCGAAAGAGCGGAAGTGTCCAGGTGGACACAAGAGAAACCCCCTCAGCATCTCTGTGAGACACTTCAGGCCCCAAAGAGCACCCAGTTCTTGCCAGAATTGAATAATTGGTCTACTGAGGAGATCGTCCACGGCGACTATCACGGCCCCTACCGCGGCCGCGGCCCTGACCTCTACCATGCCTGTCATCGTCGCCTCCGCGGCGGTCCTCGCGTCTGACGCGCTGTCCTCCACCGGTACCGCCTTCGCCGCTCTCACCTCCATCATCAGCCTCTTGCTCCGGTTCCTCACTCTGCTGACCCATAAGGCTAGTTCCGAGGCCGTTGGTGCCACTGCCAGCCCCGCCGCACGATGCCAGGCTGGGCGGGTCTAGATTGGCGCTGTGCTCAGTTGTTCTACCACCTGCTCCGCTGGCGCCACCGGAGCTGCTGCCGCGGCCATGGCCTCCACTGGAAGCCTGAGAGCTCTGTCTGGCCCTCAGCTTCTTGGAGCCACCACCGCCAAACCCGCCGCCAAAAGCTCCACCGCCTCCGCCGCCTCCGAAAGCTCCACCGCCTCCCCCCAGCGGAAGCGTGGTGCCTTCCTCGTCATCCTCGTCAGTTTCATCATCGAGCTCGAACAGTTCTCCATTAAAGACACCGCCATCATCGTCGTCGCCGGGACGACGGGCGCGGAGGCGGCGATTGTTGCCGTCTCCGCCGTCGGCCATGTCGGGCATGTCATTCATGGCGGTGTCGAGGTTCGCGGGCACGTCAAAGGCGGCCTCAATAGGGGCGCGCTTGGCGGCATGGTGGCGATTGCCGTTGTTGTCGAGGGGGAGGGCGGAGATGGTGGAGGCGGTGAGGAAGAGGGGGAGGAAGATGGAGGTTGGAACGTGCATGTTGGGAGGAGAGACGGGCTCTTTTCTTGCTAACTTTTGTTTCGCGGTGCTTTATAAAGAGTGTGTGAATTCTGAGGTTGGAATGAATGAAAAAATGAATGAATGAAGCTGTCGGTTGTGTTTGAGAATCAGTTTGCTTGCTGATGAGGTTCTAGTCTGAACGGCCGGAGGTGTCCGTCTTTATACCTGTCTCCTCGCCTGCGTTGGAGTTTCTGGGAGGTTCGAAGATGCCTGGTGAACTCGCCTGTAATCACGACAAGCTTTGGTTGCTGGAGTATCTTGAAAGTCTTTTTTACACTAAGGGACTCTAGGGAAGATGCATTGGGTAGCTCTGCACGAAAGGCTTCTCTAAGACTTGAGCTCTTCACTTCGAAAAAGGCGAGCCTTAGCTCCATACTTGCCTGTTCCTGTGAACCCCTTAAACCTTCGAGAGAATAAACATTCTTCTGACGTAAAACAGTGGGCTTACGCTTATTTGTTGATTGCTGGTTGATGTACATTCTCAATATCAAGACTTCGGTA
Source organism: Macrophomina pseudophaseolina (assembly GCA_022204955.1). Classification (NCBI taxonomy): domain Eukaryota; kingdom Fungi; phylum Ascomycota; class Dothideomycetes; order Botryosphaeriales; family Botryosphaeriaceae; genus Macrophomina; species Macrophomina pseudophaseolina. Next base: position 38,709 of record JAJJID010000370.1, on the reverse strand, counting down.
TGTTTCATCAAAACAAACTATGCAGACGCACAATCCTCCGTCAGTGTGACTTGATCACTCATAATTGTGAGTAGTTTTTCTGATACATGATGGTGCGGAGCTACGGAAATCAAAAGGTCAGGTGCTTACTCTAAGCTTGCAGTCTGTGCTGGAAGTAACAGTGTTCAGAAAACCTCTTTAAACCAAGAAGAGGAGTAACTGTGCTCGTGATAGTCGAGAACTGCCCATGAGATATTAATTGGTAGCTAAATAGACGTGATATGTTTGCATTGAACGAGTGTCGGATGCTCTCTACCCTCACCGCAATGATCACATCAACCACCCGCAGCGTCTCCAGAGCTGCACACCATCACTTACTTCTCTTCACTGAAGCAGCCCTATCTCACGCGAAATGGTCGAGATAGACAAGCAACCACACCTATTACAGCCATTCATGTGATGCCAGACGTAGTCGCAACTTACTCACGGAGCACAAGCATATATTAACCGCCGCCATCAAGCAATGATCTACACCACTTCCCCGCCTGCCTATGCGAAAGCCAAAACATCAGAGTTTCTCGTGCGGAAGGTTTGTTCTGTTAAACTTATCATCACAAATCGCGCTCGTCTATCGTAACCGCTTGGACTGAGGTGGCATGACTGCACTGCCACTTTGCGTGACACGACGTGCTCAACCACAACGAGGCAAAGCCGCATGCAGAGAGGCCATTGCCAACCGACGCATTCCCCCACATACCATCTCCAAACATCGTAGACGGAACAGCGTCATCTATCCTCATCCATCTCCTTCCCAATCACCGCAATGAGGTGCGCCCCAGTCAACGGGGATCAGCGCTCTATCTCCACAGCATGCTTGATTGCCTTGCGCTCCAGAAGGAACTCAAACCGCCCCTGGTAACGCATGCGAAGGGAGAAGAGTAGGTACGTGCGCGTGGATCCCGAGCCACGCACAAGAAAGCCATTCCCTGTCTTATCGCGCAGTCTCAACCTGAAACGACAAGGGGCCCCTTCTACTTCTCCAAGCAGACGACGAGAAACCTTGATTGGGCAATCCAAGAAGCCCGATCGAGTAAGCGACGGACTACCAAGAGCTGAAAGTGAACCAACCCCCACCACACCATACGCCCGGCCGACCGCAGGTAACATATTGCTCGAAAGATGACGTGCTTTGTCTCAGTTCCCCTCAGCATGGTGGGTGGCGAAGTAAACGTACGATATCGACGATGCCGAGCAGGTGCAAGGACGTTCCCAGTGCGACGGCTAACGGCGGAGCAAAAGAGGGGGAGAAAGATGTGACGATGGGGATCAACAAACGCAAGCGAGGCAGGAGGCCCTAACTCAAATATAGCATGAGGACACCAAGCAAGATTTATGTTAATCTGTTCCTTATAGTTCGGTTTCTGCCTGAAAACTGTACAGAGATAAGAGTACCTTCGAAACCCTTCTGTTTTCCGATGTAAGACGGAAGACGGCCCTGACAGTTGAGAAAAATCCTGGGTATCTCTCCCTCCACTCCTGCTCCTGCTCCTGCTTCTCCGCCTTCGTTGCAACATCCAGCCTTTCCATGAGAAACGAGGAGTCGAGTACAACTCAAGATCTTTCCTGACTGAGGAGAGGCAAGGAAGAGATCAAAACCCCCTCCCTCCAACGATGATATGAGAGCGCTCGCTAAAGTGCGTCCGACGATGATGGTAGGAAACAAAAAAGAAAAGGAAAAAAAAAACCGACCCAACCGCCCACATACTCCTTTTCCCTTTCTATACAAAGTGATGATGATATGATGATGATTACTCCCGCGTCATTACATGTTCATTAGCTTATCCGGCCTTTTTGCTTTCTTTTTCTTGTCTCTCTATGAGCCGAAACTGTAATTCTTCGTCCTGTAATCATCGTACGAGGAAGGCGGGCTCAACGCGCTCGGGGCGATATGGAAAGCCTGGCTCTCACCAGCGGCGGGCGGCGGCGGCGAGGGCCTGTAGGCGGGGTGGTCATTGCCGAAGCGGTCCTCGCCCCAGCTGAGCGGCTGGCCGGGGTGCCTGCCGTCCTCGGTGTCGCGGCCGTCGACGAGCGGCGTGTAGATGGCGGCGGCCGAGGCGGCGCCACCCATAGCGGGCAGCGGGGGGACAGGGGGTGCATTGAGCGGGGCGCCGAAGTCGTTGGCGTCGTGATGGTCGTAGTGCGACGAGGCGACCTCAATGTCCTGCGTGTTGCTGTTCCAGGCGCCGTTGTCGTCGTCGTGCTTCGAGGCCGCTTCGTAGGCCGTCGAGCCGCCAAAGTAGGTCGTCGACTCGCCGCCGGGGGGAGTGCTGCCCTCAGCGCCGACGAGGACGCCGGTGCGGCGGAAGACGGTGACGTAGTAGAAGGAGATAATGGTGGTTGCGATGAAGAGGACGCTACGGGGATGATGTTAACTTGGCGTGCTCGGCGAGAAGTGCGGGAGGGAGGGAGATGGTAAAAATAGCACTCACCAGATGACAACGCCAAATCCGACGGTGGCCTTGCTCAGGTTGCACTTGAGCTCGTTACCGTACGCAAATGTGGTGCAGTTGCCTTTGTCTGTCTTTGCTTCCTTGGCGCCGGCGCTGATACCATCCGAGTTCCATGTTGCGACGGCAATAAAGGCAGCAAACCATAGTATCTGCAATTCCCGTGTCAGCAGAATATCCTCCGATCATGCAGCGAATGTAAGGGGCCGCGCTTACGGAGTAGATGAGGTCGACACCAGCAAAGGCGTAGGCGCTGGCAAAACGCACTGTTCTGCTCCACATGGGCACAGCAACAAGGTAGATCAGGGCGGGCAGGGTGAGGAAGCACTGCAGAAAGTGGTCAGCAAGTTTTTCCGGCGAATGAAGGGCAAGCAAGCGGGGCGTACCAGGGCGAAGAAGTATTTTGTCCTGCCATCGGTGCTGCCTTCCTTCGTGAAGATTGAGAGGGTGATGCAACCGGCGACGAAGATGAGAAGACCCTGGATGGCATGACAAGCGGTCTTGCTCTTCTGGATTTTGCTTTGCTGGACGCGCATGGTGGGAAGAGCGCTGGGGAGGAGCGGTGGAAAGGGAGTGCCTGGTTAGGCGTCGATACGAGGCGTTCCCTGAGCCGGGAGGGCAGGCGGGTGTTTGTTTTGGGGGGAGATAGAGTTGCTGTGAGCGGACAGGCGAGCAGCGAGTGAAGGATGCAGGAGCGAGGATGCAGGAGGAGAAGATGTAGACAGCCGGAGCTCGGATTTGATTGCTCGTCGTCACGGCGTCTCAGCCTCGATGGGCGGCCGCAGCAGAGCGAGCGAGGGTGTTTACCTGAGGCCAAGGCGCGCCGGGGGCTCGTGTCGCGCCCTGCTGTTTTTCTGGATCCCCGTGGCGCAGTTTGCGGCTGATCCCTGACCGCCGCCCTTCTGCCTCCTTCCACCGGCCCGACCACTGGGCTGTCGGCATCGCCGTGCCGTGGGCGGTCATGCGGTCTGCAGCATTGGCCGTCGTCCAGTGTGGCCGTTGCCAGGGCGGAGACGCTGCGCTGGTTGCGCTGCCCTGCGACGTCATCGGGAACGCCGGCCGTTGGAGGACGGGTGGGCGAACATGCGGCTCGGCAGTCTTGCGCGTTGCTTGGGCGAGGTTGGGACCTCCAGCACGTCCGCCGCATTCCGCTCTCACTCGTCGTCAGCTCAGCCCCCGTCCTCTTGCGTGTCCGAACGGCTAACCCCGCGCTTACGGATGGCATTATCTACCTATTGTGGCTTTTAGGATCCTCTGCTATTTGAACCAACCCAGTCCCAGTGCAACAAGTCCCATGCGCGCCCGCTACGCCAGTGCGCCTTATGATCTCCAGCTATCGCCAGATAATCTCCGTTCACCCCCAGCTTTCGCCAGCCCTGTCCCACGTTTCACGCGGGGTCTAGCTGTGCCTCCACTGATCTCCCGCCCGAGAAGGGCTTCCCTCGTGCATCGTGTCTTCTCCACTGCGGCTGTACATCTCCCGCTCCGTTGTGCATCCCAGGCTAGCTCCGCTCAATCGCTCTTGCCCTTCTCAATCGCCGCCTCGATCTCCTTGGCCAGAGCCTGCAGGTCCGCCTCAGCGGGCTCAAACTCGCGGGCCTGCGCGACCCAGTCGCGGGCTTCCTTGGCCCTGCCCATCTCCAACAGGCAGCGGCCCCTCCTCCACCACGCCTTCGCGTTCTGCACCCTCTTCAAATCCACGCTGATCTCGGCATCGACCGCGCCGGACGCCCAATCCTGCAGTGACATGTACGCCTGAGCGCGGTTGGCATAGAGCGCCGACGTCTCCTCACGGACGAGGCCCGAGGGCTCCCACTGCGGGCGCGCCAGAGCCATGTCGATGGCGAGGGTATAGAACTTGGCCGCCTCGGCGTATTGCCCCTTCTTGAATGAAGTGTTGCCCGACTCGCGGAGCTTGGTGATTTGCGCGCTGCGCTTGGGGTTGACGGGGACGGGCGGCGGCGGTGTCTGGCCGGGCGTCTCGAGCGTGAGGAATTGCCGGTGCAGCTGGTTGAGTTCGTCCAGCTCGCGCTGCAGGGCGGGCGAGGCGTTGTGGGCGGAGACTGCCTTGGTCTGCGGGTCCATCTGCAGCGGCAGCTGCACGAACGTCTCTTCCTCCATGGCGGTGCGTGTGGTGAGCGAGCGACGGCCCGGTTTCGACGGCGACGCGGATTGACGCGAAAATCAGGTTATGCCCTGTGACGGTGCGGGCTCGGCCGAGACTGGATATGCGTGCGCTTGGGGACGTGCGCGTGAAGTGGTGTGTGGGCGGCGAAGATGGTGTTGAAAGAGGACAGCACGACAGGGACAGCTGCATGCAAGGGTTCGGCCACCTTGGCACTCACAGCCACACCCACAGCGCCACGCCCTCGATGCGGCTTCGGGCCGCCCGCGTTACAGGAGAACGGAGCCCGATGTCCTGGCCGCAATATCGCAAGGCTGCCGCTGTTCCTGCGCCGGTAGCCGGCCGCGACTATTGATTCGCTGTGGAGTCGCGTCCTCGGTCTCCACCAACCTCGCATCCAGCCACCGCACAGTTCTCCAGCGCGCTTCTGCGCTGCTGTGCCCTGCCTGGGTAGCCGCCCTGCCCGTTGCCAACTCGTTCACCGCTGGGCCCTGTGACGAAATGGCTCCTTTCTAAGCGCTGTACACCTCATGACTTGACAGCAGACACCCAAGAGCTCGAGCCCTCTCGCTATTACCTTCGTTCAGCTAACCCCCAAGCCTGCTAACTCCGCTCTCCGCGAGTCCTGACACATCTTTACCATCACACTCGCTCGGATCCGGCCCCCTCTATCGCTCATGCCGCCGCACTTCCCGAAAGCCAACGGCCTCATAGGCCGCAACGACTCGAAGAATCCCGCCACAACATGTAAAGGCGTCACCTCCGCAGGCCGGCCCTGCCGCCGCGACATTGCCGCCGCTAAGCCCTCGAAGAGTGGTGTGCTCGCCGTCACCTCAATCAGCGAGAACGAGGGCGCCGCCGCCTATTTCTGCTGGCAACACAAGGACCAAGCCGAGAAGCTTGTGAACAGCACCCCTGCCAATCAGGGTGCCCACGTTGAGGAGACACACATTGTGCCCCTGCAGCAACGCAACAGCGTCGACTCGCTCGTCGGAAGACTGGGCATATTGGACGTCGACGATGGCTCCAAGCCTGGCAAGAAACCTCGTCCGTCAGGCCAGGCCAATGGCAGGATCCAGCGGCCACCGACATGGAACAACGTCAACGGCCCGCTGATGTCCGTGCCGACCAACGGGCCCAACCGCCCAGGTACATACAGGCTCCCCGTGCAGAAGAGCGAGCCTGGATTCTGGGCAAGTCTGTGCTGTCTGTGCCTGGGCGGCGAAGATGAGGAGTACGAGATCGTCCGTCGCAAGAAGCAGCAGGAGCAGGCCAACGGCAAACCGCCAGAGATGAGCCAGACCTCCCGACCTCCCCAGAGTGTCTCGGCTCCCAAGCCCTCGAGGCCGGCTGCCAGCCCCTCCAACAGCGACAACCCAACCGAGCGTCTCCTTTCCTTCATCCCCTCCACCGTCTCTCCCCAGACAGCCTCCGCCATCATGGCCGAAGCCTCCAAGCCCATCTCCGCCAAGGATGAGCCCGGCTTCATCTACATCTTCTGGCTGACCGAAACGACCGGCCAGTCCGCCCCAAGCGACCGCGACGCGTCCTCACTCCTCTCGCCTGGCGAGTCGCGCCCCGGGGCGGGCAGTCGCAACCCCAGCGACATGCTGCGGCAGTACAGCGTGAACCAAAATAGCAGCAGCCGCAGTCCGGGCGGCCGCGCGAAGAAGGACAACAAGTCGCACATCCTCCTGAAGATCGGCCGCGCCAACAACGTGCACCGCCGCATGAAGGAGTGGGAGTCGCAGTGCGGCAAGACGCCCAGCCTCGTGCGCTTCTACCCCTACGTGCCCTCGCCGCGCTCGTCCTCGGGCGGCTCGCCCGACAACGTCGTCGCCCCCAAGGGCGACGGCACCGACGCCAAGGGCGTGCGCAAGGTGCCCCACGTGCACCGTGTCGAGCGCCTGATCCACATTGAGCTCGCAGAGCAGCGCGTCTTGCGCACGTGTGATGTGTGCGGGCGCGAGCATAAGGAGTGGTTCGAGGTCGAGGCTACGAAGGAAGGCGTCTTGGCCGTCGATGAGGTCGTGAAGAGGTGGGTGAAGTGGGCAGAGGAGTTGAAGGTTTGACGAGCTCGTGTCTTAATTTCCCGCTTCGGGCATTGTTTCCTAGTACCTGGCTTGGGGAGGGCAAAGGTTTGCCCTACCATGCATAGCGGACGGCGTTCTGGGTCCTTGGGCATTTTTGAAATCCTCTCTGTCATGGGTATAGATGGAGGTCACGGCGTTCATGATCATGTCGATACTCGAGCTTCCATGAGCAAATGCAATGTGCATATCCTATGGGCTGATATATACCACAATTCACTCATCAAACGCCGGGATTGCTCCAGCTGTAACCTGCTTCCCGCGCACTCACTCACGTCAAACGCGAAATCAGCCTTTGCGAAACAAAAGCTGGCTGAACGCAAGCGCCTGCACACCCCCCAATCCGGCAAGCCCCTCGGCCGCCCACAACTTCCAACGTAGTCATATCCGTTGTTCAACATTCATCTGCCGTCCCACACCATCCCACTTTTTCTCACATCCTATCGCCCTTCGCTTACGAACGTCTATCAGCAGTGTATAACCACTGCCTATTGCTCAACGCCGGCGCGACGGACCAACCACGTTGCATTGCAGAACAACTTCGAACGTAGAGAGGAGGCGGTAGATTACACAGCGCTAGAGTAGTGGGGCTGGATTGGAGAATACATGCCATGGCGCCCTCGTCTCGTGTCCACCGTGGGGCCTGTGTAACGTGAGATGGCCAATGGGACGGAGCAGATTGGGCGATGCGTGGTGGACGCGGGGAAGTGATGGGGACTTTGGCTTCGGATTTTCCATCGCCTTGCAAGTTGTATGTTGTATGGTGTGAGATCCTCCGTGATAGCGGTTGGTTGCCGGTTGGAGAAGGATGAATGGTGCCCTTTTTTTTTGGCCTCGTGCGCGCTTGCTGAAATCCAGAGGCTTTGGGGAGACACTGCACTGCGACCTCAATCGCTTGTCTGAGGAAGCTTCCGGAAACGGGTGACCCTTTGCTGTTCTCAACAGCGTGCAGGTGAAGTTCCGACGTCTGGATACTCGAAGGACTGCAGAGCGCAGCAATGGAGCGTGTGCCACGGCTTGACCATATGCGGTGTGCCTTTGAACCATGCATGTCTCGTAGTGAAGTCTCGAGACTGCCATCCCTTCCTGCCAATGACCGGAGCCATCTTCATCGCCACTCCCTCTTTCCGGTAGGCAACATCTTCGAACTCGAACGTCGGTACTGCACGCGTCCAAAACGCTCGGTAACACGGCAGCGGAGGACCACTTTGGCGGCGTCTTTCTCTCCCGACTCTGGCTGCGGTGTCGCCCGTCAGCGCAACAGTGTTGGAACAATCCATGCCAATCGAATTTCCGAGCAGGACCATGGCTTTGCTTCCTTGGTAGGCCTGCATGATGCTCGAACATCAGGATTTGCGGTAGATCTGCCTGCAGTCTGCCCGTGTCTGTACGTCCACGGTGCTGTTGCGGACCCAGGACTACGGACACTGCCGCCCTGCCGTGCTCCATCCCCTCCTCGGTCGGATCAGAATCGATTTATCCATCCAGTGGGCAGCCTCAGGCCTCCCCGGGTACATGATCGTCGAACGTCGCAACTGCTTTATCCTGTCCAAGCCCAAAGTACATTTCCGCCCACGGCACGCGGACATGTACATCGTGCAGCAGGAGGGCTTAATTTCCGATCGTAATTAGAATCTTCGACTTCGAAAGTGCCATTGGAAGACTCGTGAGTCGGATACTATAAGTGGGGGAGAAGTGTTTGCGGGAGTCAGCAACGCTTTAACTGGCGCGGGCGGCGAGTGATGTACTGTATTGCGGGGCGTTAGGATGATAGCATTCATAAATGCGAAGCGCATGAAGTGAGGTGGAGATGAGGGGTGTCGGCCGGTAGGATTTAGCTCGCGTGACCCTGTCCTGCACTCTACTGGCAGTCAGAGCCATCCCGCTAATCGCACGATAATGTCGGAACCCCCGCTTGTCAGCCTTGTGTATCAAGGGCCATGCCGTCGGCTTCTGCTTAGTCCTCTGCTCCGCCTCTTCTCATGTGCAAACACCTACCCCAGCCTGATGCGTTTGCCTTGGTCGTCTTCATGCCTTACACTATGGGACCATGGTACGTCCGCATAGCACTGGTTACATGAGACCGTCTGGACGCTTTCGATAGCTCCTCGCTGACGCGAGAATCATAATGGCAGCTGGAGAAACTGCGCTTCATATATGTACCGTCTCAATCTCCCTGCAGCTCAGGGAGCAGGATTACTATGAAAATCAGTGGGTTTAGGAAAGTATTTGCAGAGTATTGCATTTTCCTCTTCCAGAACATGGGGCAAATGATCGAACCCAGAATACTCGAAGCCAGATGCGCAATCCTTACGTACTTGATCATCAAGGCAGTCTTTTGCACGCTATTCTCGAACTTAGTTTAGTAGCCTTACTAAGGAAGGAGGAGCGTGTCGAGAAAAGCAGTAGCACGGCTGATTTTGAGAAGGAACGATTGTGTGATAGAAAAGCTACCAAATGAGCACTGTTGCCGAGCTGTCTTACGTATACACCATGTCAAGGTCATGTGCTTTCCCTGCGTCTCGGAATCGCGTGATCTTCTATCACTGCGCTCCCTGCTACACCCGCCCACTATCGCCCATCTATAACCTTAACGCATTCACACTGTCTTCACGACCCCTAACAGAGACTTGTTCATTGCGCCATGCTTGTGCTGCCGATAAATACTACTTGCACGGAGCCGAAGCTATCTCGCCAGGTTAGTAGTACTCTGTTCCAACCATGACTAGGAACTTACGCTGCTGTCGCCCCAACAATTTCGGTAGGGCGAGCGGTTGTCAGTAATGCTAAGGCTGCAGAGAAGACGACGGAGAAGCCAATAGCCGCAAATATTCTCGCAAGCATGTTGTGGATGAAATAAAGTGTGATGATGGCAATGGAGGGCATCAAAATCGAAGTTAGTACCCCAAGAATGCGAGAAGCAGTGCGGTATGAGCCGTCTCTCCACTCGACGAGACCGGCTTTCTCGCTGTCTGACAGTGGTTTCTGACCTCCGGTTAGATAAGCCGGCAAACTTGTCATATGGAGCTGAACTAACTTTGTGCTGAAGGCCCTTTCCGTACAACCACGGCACAAACTTCTCCGCAGCCCATCGTGTACTGTAATCGAGGCTGCGGCCAGAAGAGTTCGATAAAGAGACCAAATCCTTCTCCATGTCATCGCGCCAGGGCTTGTCCTCAAGGCCACTCAGAAAATTGTTTCCGCCCTCCCGCTGGCGGAGCCATCCTCTCAGAACGCTCAAGTCGTATTCATTCGCATCCTGCAGTTTGTTCACTTGAGCTTGTTGGAGTAATGCCCCGTCTTTTGTTTAGGAGGATGCATGTCAGAAAGCACTGTGCCGATACAATGCGGACACACAGACTCACGGTATTCCTTAAGCTTTTCCCTGATCTCCACGACCATCTCCCACTGCTTCCCGCTCACAGGATGGCCTTTGGATCTCAGCAACGCCCTGGCGTTCTTGTGAAATGGAAGCTCGGACTCTCGGTCCAAATTTGTCTGAATGTTAAATTGCTCTTCGAGGTCCAGCAGCTCGACTTGTCGGTAGAGGAGGCTGCGCGCGCTGAGGGCGGCGAAGCGCTTGAACAACGCCATCTCGCGATGCGGCCCCATTACCGAGGCCAGCTCGGGATACCCGTTGCGCGTTTCCTGCTGCCATCCGGCTTGTGTAGTCATTTCCGCGTGAGTGAGAGGTAGTAGGGCGTTGCGTCAGCCTTCTCTGCGGTCAGTTTATACTGCCGGAAGACAAAGGAGTACCCCTATCGGCAGGCTGCTGCGCTATTCATCAGCAGTCTGACCGCTTCAGCGGTTGGAAAGCGCCTTCTTAAGCCATTCGACGGGTGATCGAGGCTGAGGCCAGCCACAGAGGTCACTGGCCCGGTTGCCTTCGTCATTTGGCTTCTCTGGGCCCATGTTCCCTGTTCAGGGGCTGAAGCCGTCCTGCCCGTGCGGCAAGGCATACTTCAACATCATGATGACTTTTCATGTTCAGCGAGCGGGGACGACGCGACTGCAGGCCCCGATTGTTGGCATGTGATGCGATCGCCCCCACTAGCGGCCCGCTCCTTCTCCCGCATTCGCCTCACGACTTGCTTCAGCCTCATCCGCAAGTGTTCACTGCTCACCAGACTATCTGACCAAACCCGTTGTCTGGTGGCTGCTGACAGTGCGCCCAACGTGCCGTCCTAGTCGATTTTCTGCTCACCTGAGGCCAGCATCGCAAGCCTCTTCAAGCTCCGCCGCCCCACGTGCGGCCTCCTTGTCCGGGATGCCTAGCTTTTTCGACCTCAGGAAGCCTCACCGCCTTAATGAATGGTGGTGGTCAGCGAGCCAGGCTCCAGCAAGCTATGCAAGCTGCCTGAATAAAATGGCTGCAACCGCCCCCCAGATGTTGAGCTCGAGGCGGTGGCTGAGGCCCGACAAGGCTGCGTGGCAGTGATGATTTGCTTGGGTTTCATCGCTACGCCTCGCGTGCAAGCAGCGGGCCAGCTTGGATGGCTTTTAAAATCGAGGGCATCCACTACCGGGCTCAGTCCGTCCTCGCCCTTGCCTTTTACTCGCTGTTTACCACAGCCTTGCCAACCTCCTCAGCCTTGCCAGACACCAGCCGCCGATAACCTTGCAGCCTATCGTGTAGTTTCAGCAGAACTAGCACTTCGGGCTCTAGCACCATGCCACGCGCCTCCTCGGCCGTCAGTGCGGCCAGCCAAAGGTCCAAGAGTTTCGATCCCGAAAGTAAGCTCCTCCCCAAAAGACGAGAAATGCCTTGCGGCGCAGACATTCTCCGCCACTCTTAGACATTTACCAACGGTGCCTTAGATTATCAGCTCATCCCAGCGCTCAAATGGGAAAGTTTTTTCGTTGTTGGAAGGGTAGGTACTGTAGACTACATTCTGATTGGCACTGAGTTGACGCGAATCTTAGATTATCCAGATCCAGTTACCGGCTGGGCGCCAGCATTCGAAGAAGAAACGATCCGGAGGCCGTCTCGGCCCCTCTGACAACAGCGTCCCCCAACATCTTTTCCGCAGACTCGTCATTGTCAAGACGGGCTCCAAGGTGTCTGTGTGTCTGTGGGTGTCACCCTCTCCCCTTGGTTGATCATTGCCAACGGTGTTAGACCGATCAAAACGTACGAGAATCAAGCCACCACGAGGTCCGACGTTCGTGGCAAACAGCACGAGCATGCCGCTATTTACACGGGCATGCAGCCACCGGCGCTGCTGGCCGGCGAAAGCGGCTTGCAGGAGCCGCTCCAGGCCGATGCGGAGAGTCAAGCGACATCTCTCTCCCCGCTCGCACGCATCAATTACGGCATCACGCATGAAATCCAACACACCGAAAAGGTATACAATCTAGGGAAAGTAACCGATGGCTGCATTGGGAGGCTTCAGCGCACGTTCGAGCGCATTAGCGGCCAATCATCCACTCCGGAACCGGGCCTGACCAGGAAACGCACTTACGACGAGATAACCGATATTCTAGATAAGGCCTCGTTCGACGGAGAACGCCCGCAAATCTTCTCCGACGGCTATGCCGGAGGGTCAAGGGTGGCTTACGCCACCCCAAATAGCCTGGATGAGGAAGAGCCGTTCGGCCACGGCGACAAGGTCGTCAAGAAGAGCATCTTCTTCGAGCCATTGAGCAACGCCGAACACGTCTTCGGCGCCCTGCTGGACACAGGCGCCTCGCGCAACTTCATCTCCGAGGCCAAGGCGGCGCAGCTCGGCGCGAAGTGCCTTCGATACCAGGGCCCGGAGATTCAGTTCGGTAACGGCAAGTGCTTCGCCCCCAGCAGCATCCTCAGCAGCTGCTGGCAACTCAAAGACAAGCCAAAGACGTACATGGACCATTTCGTGGTCATACCGGACCTTCCCGCCGACGTTGTAATCGGGAGGGATACCATTTTCGAGAGGAAGTTCCTCTTGCCCAACGAGGAGCTGGCCATCCTTGGTCTGAAGAGAATGAGCGAGTGTCCGTATTCCCCGCCCATTTCCTAGTATGGGCATGACATCCGAGACCATACCATCTGACGTGTAGTAGATGAACGCAGGGCCCAGGAAGCGGCAGCGGACGCCAAGGCCGCTCAGAACCTTAGACAGGAATTGAAGGAAAGGGAGGAAATTGAGCGGAGGCTGAGGGCGGAAAGAGACGAGCGTCAAGCAAGGTTCCGGGGGCATTAACATGCCTCGCTCAAGGTTGCGTCACCTCTTCTGCAGATACTCCATTTCCATTCCCTGGTTCTGTTTTTTTGTGCTACAAGCTCTTTCGGGTTGTTTCCACTTCATAGTCGATTCTTCAGCTACAGCCGCTTCGTTTTATTTCTCTGATGATAGCGCGCGATTGGGATTTCTGGAAAGCTTGTGGTCATGGTCCCTTTTTTTTTTTTTTTGTTCTCGCATCAAAAGGCGCGTGCGGAATATCGTTGAACAGACTGTCTGTTCGACGAAGGAAAATGGCAGTCATGATCCGGACTAAACTGCACGCGACCTCCCAATTCAACCCATGTCATTCACCAAAACAGTGGAGACCGAGCATGCAAACGGATGCCGGCCTATCGGTCGACGGTCCCTGTGGCCTCTGCACGCCGACGGCTGACTCGCATCCTGTGGCTGAAGCCTCTTTGCGGCTGACCGTCCGAGGCGCACCCCAGGACCTCGCTCACCGCGCCCAACCACGTGGCTGGCACCAAAAAAGTAAAAAAGGAAAAAACGCAGGGCGACGATAAAAAAAGCCCCACTGTCCTCGAACAGCATCAGAGCGCGTGTCTCAGATCGCGCGCCTGCGGACGACCAACCACCCTCTCGCGAGCTCATATATTTGAAGAGAACGAAAGGCGGACGTCGCGTCCCGAAAGGGTAAATGGGCAGAAAGTGCGTCGGTCTGTGGCAACAGTCACCGACAGCTGGGTGAAAGGAGGGGGGAAATGATGGTATCGCTACACGGAAGGAGGCTCCGCTCGGATGCGACGACGGTCGGTTTCGACGACCGGTCTTCTCGTTGTCGCAGTAGAAGGGAGGGGGCGGACCTGTGGTGTTGAGGGACGGGATGGCCTGTCGAGCTGTGGAAAGAAGGCTTTTGTGAAACGGGGCTAAAGAGGCAGACGTGCGGTCCTCATTCATGCTGTCGGCAGTAGTTGCAACGAGCCGACTGTGCTGTCTTTACTGAGGAAAGACTATGATCAGCACAGAAGTGCAATGCAGTTACGGGGAATTAGGTCTGATGAGTCTGCTTCTGTCAAAGCCTGTTCATTGGAGCTACCTACGAAAAGCGAAACGGGATATCTTTATGTGTTCATGTTACCTCTTTGCGCGTGCGCCCATGTCGTGATTATTTTTCCCACCTCTTTTCCCGACGCCCGATCCCTATGTCTCCGGAAAAGACCAAACTGCTCATCTTTTCCTCTGCTAGCGAGAAGAAAGGGGGAACAGGACTATAGATTAAGATTACATGGTATACAGTAGCGGAGTTGGGGAAGTGGGGGGATAAACTTGGAAAGTAAAAAGCAAAGTTCTTGTTTTTTTTTTTTTCATTCGCAAAGATCCCGCAGGAACCTGTGATCGTCCGCGACAAAAGCTAATCTACAGAGAAGGTTAATCTCGAATCCGTCGCATCTTTTGAAAGCCCGGCGTCCATGCATGAGCATGAAGAATCGAAGAAAGGAGGGGGAAAAAAAATAGAACAGCAGACTTGGAATGTCCGGAAGAATTGAAGAAAGAAAGAAGTGTTGGTGATGGTCGATGGTTGTGTAAGAGATCTTTGATGGGGCGGTTAACGTCTTGGTTGGTTTTTTTTGGGTAACTAAAGGTTGGGTGGTATATAAAGAGGTATACAGTCTGTTCTGATGAAGAAAGATAGATGTTGATGGTGTTGTGGTGTGCGGGTGACAAGAAAGAGAAACAACCAATTGACTCCCAGCCAACCCATCAGTCTATATGTGGAGGGGATCTCTAGGAAAAACGCCAACTTCCATGATAAAGTGGTGGTCGTGAAAAAAAATTCTTCATCCAACAGCTGCTCGCGCATGCCTCTCGTTGAGTGCTGCTGCGTGCCCCGAAAATCCAACGTGCTTGTCCTCGATGTGACAAGGGTATCATCCAAAATGCTCTTCTTCCAATCGTACACAACACCAGCAAAGCCACAATCATTCGCGTGGACGCGTCCCAGATGATTATGGGGGAAAGTCGGGGGATCAGTAGACAATACCGGCCTCGAGGCCGCCGACGATGCCGAGGGCCTCGTCCACGGTTCGCTCGAGAGCCTCGACTCTCTCCCTCAACTCCCTGTTCTCACGCCACACGTCCATCTGGCCGTTATTGTCCGCCATCTTGCCGGCGCCCGTCAGGATGATGGGCATGACGCTGCCGCGCTGCGAGTTGCGCTGGTCGCGCTTCTTCTGCAGGGCGGTGTCGAAGGTGCTCTTGCGCTTGAACAAGGTGGGTTTGGAGGGTTCGACGGGGCTCGGAGCGGAGGTGGGAGCGGAGCTCGGGTTGCTGTCGAGCTCAGGGATGTCGGAGTCGCTCAGCATGCTGGTGGGCCTGCTGCGGGCAAAGTCGTCGGTGACGGTCTCTCCCTCGGACTCGAAGCCTGAGTCGCGATCGCTCAGGACGCCGTTCGGTTCGGTGGTGATTGTGCTGGACGCGGTGCTCTTACGGTTACACTTGCAGCCCGGGCCCCTTACGGCGCGGAGCGAGGCAATACGAGCCTCTTCTTCGTCGGCGCGCAGCTGGCGCTCCCTCTCGAGGGCGTCGCGCAAGGCGCTGATTTCCTTGTCGCGCTTCTCGGCGTCAGCCTTCAGGTTGTCCAGTTGCATCTGCAGGTTCTGAGCATGCACGTCGGCCTGCTTCTTCTCCTCGCGCAGGCCGTCCTCCTCTAGCCTCGTGTCCTGCATGCACAGCTGCATGGCCTTGTACGACATCTGGAACTGCTTGAGAAGAGCAACGCTCGCTTTGTGGAGATCGTGGAAGGCATGGGGGTCGAGCGGGTCGGGCTGGCCGTTGGGGAAGAGGGCGCTCTCGATGTCCAGGACGGACAGGGGGTCCTGGGGCAGGTTGTTGCCATTCTTGGGGGCATCAGACTTGCGGGTGAACCACGACAGGAAATTGGAGGTGGCTGGAGGCGGCTGGGAGATGTTACTGGCGAAGCTCTGGGTGCTGGCGCGCTTGAGCGACTTGGTGCGGCCGAGGGCGGCGGCATTGCGCTGGGAGTGAGAGCCGTCCATGGTGTCGTCGTAGTCGTCCTCGGAGTCGAGATCGGAGTCGGAGCCTATGTCAGACTCGTCGTCGTCGTCGTGGCGAGGGTCCCTACTGAGGGTGAAGGGTGCGGAGGAGCCGTTGAACCAGTCTCCTAGAGCAGAGATGCGGGGCGTTTGTTCGTCAGAGACGGGAGCAGGATCACGGCGGCTCGGGATGAAAGAGGCGAAGGATTTTGTGGGTGAGGGGAGAGAGGCGCGAGACTGGTTTTGGAAGGCGGACAGCGAAGAGGTCGCTCGATGAACTAGCGGTCTGCAGCTGTCCAGGAACGCGGTGGAGTAGGCCTTGTGATGGCCGCGGGCCGGCGAGGGCGGCAGACAGTCGTCGTCCAGCGAGAAGGCAGCGGGGTCGTAGCTGGTGTCTTGTCGTGTCAACAGGACTTGCGGCGGCTTGTCCAGGGCGAGCTCTGAGAGGGGGGCGTTGGGGTGGGAGGGCTGGCGGCGAGAAGGGGATCGCGGAGCGTGGTTTGGCGGGCCGTGCTCCTTTGCTCGCAGGGAGCAGACGGTGGCGTGCGAGGTGGTCGCGGCTGCAGCCGGGCTGGCCAACATTGTCATTTCAATAGGCTCGACCGGCACTCGCTCGCGCTGGCGGAATGCGGGGACGCCTCTGGCGGCAGCTCTGAGGCCGGCGTGGACAGCGGGAATGCGGTCGGTCGGACCCTGGAATCAGGCTGTGGCGGGTCGGTGTTTGAGACGGATGGGCGCAGCTTCAGCCCTGTCGATAACGATAAATGGCGGGGGATAATGCGTCCACGCGACGATGTGCTGGTGCTCCAGATCGCAGTGGGTCAGGGAGCGCGCGGCGGCGGTGAGAGGGCGAGCAAGAGCAGGAAGTAGAGACAGATCGCTCTGTCGGGGGCTGGCTGTCTTTACATCTGCCTCTGCTTGCTGGTGGCAGGGTGGCTGGGGAGCAGCAGCAGCAACAGCACCAGCACCAGCAGCAGCACGACGACAGGGCCCAACCCGGGCTGAAACGCGCGACACACAAACGTCATCTGCCGCCACGACTGGCCTTCGAGAGCCCTTCTGCCAGCTGCATCCCTGCCCCAGATACCCACATTCACGCAGGTACACGTTCCGGACACGCTGCCACGAGCGCTGGGCCCTCTGTTCAGCCACCTCACGCCTCCGGCCCTCTCTCATCGCGCCCGCAGCCACCTGAGCTCTCAACTGGAACTGAGCATCTCCAACATCCGGCACCCGTAAGAGCCCATCCGTCCTGCTTGTTGCTCAGCCCTCCCGCAGCATCGTGCAGAAGCGTCGTCACTCAATCTCGGGACCGCTGCGCCCGCCCGCGCAACCAGCGTCCTCCACGACCCCACGACACTGCTGCGGACGTCGGAGCCGGCATGCAGATAGCACCATCGCTCTTGCGGCATTGCGCGCGCGCATTAGCCTCGACCAGCATTTCTGCCGCTCGCTC
The DNA here is from genome assembly GCA_022204955.1 of Macrophomina pseudophaseolina. Classification (NCBI taxonomy): domain Eukaryota; kingdom Fungi; phylum Ascomycota; class Dothideomycetes; order Botryosphaeriales; family Botryosphaeriaceae; genus Macrophomina; species Macrophomina pseudophaseolina. Next base: position 21,335 of record JAJJID010000370.1, on the reverse strand, counting down.
GTTCCTCGATGCTTGTTCCGCGCCGGTGCTCTGGACGCCTGGCCGGCCAGCTTTGGGGTCGGGCGCCGTTTCGCGTCCCGTCTGGCACTCCCCTTCTTTCTCCTTCCACTTCTCCCAGCTGCAATCTCCCGCCAATCTATTCGCTCCGGCTGCGTCTCACGCTTAACCCAATTGCCTCCAGTCTTACACAGCCGCGCTTACAAAGCCATCTAGCCCCGCGTTATCGCCATGCCTATCACCATCTGCCCGCCTATGACGCACTCCGTGTCAGCTCAGCTTCCCATTCTCTTACCTGTCCTTTCCAAATCCCTCGAGTCTTTCCGTGCCTTCTGGGTTCCCCGGCTGTGCATTCGCATCTCCACCTCCGACAACCCCAATCCATCTTCTCGCGCGTCCGGCGCCACGGTAACGTGACACCTACACCCGCGGCAGCAAACGGACAGCCTCAGAATGTGCGCGTCAGACGAAGCGCGACAGCGCGTCATGGCTATCATGGAGGGTACGCTTGCCTCTGAGCCGCAGACCTCGGCCGCGAAGCGCATGTACGACACCCGTGCTGCGTCCTACGAAGATTCCTGGCATCCATCCTTCGCCCGCGACTTCGTCCAGCAGTTGCCGCTCTTCCCCGGCGCCCGCGTGCTGGATCTTGCCTGTGGTACCGGCCTGCTGACCTTCTTCGCCGCCGAGCGCGTGGGACCGGACGGAGCTGTCGTTGGCGTCGACATTAGCCCCAAGATGCTAGCCGTGGCGCGCCAAAAGCTGGACACCGGCGCCGCTCCCACTCGCCCCGCCGCTGCCGCCGATCTGCTCATAGACACCACCGACGAGCAGGCCGCCGCCAAGCCCGATCGCTGGAAGCATGTGCGCTTGTTTGAGCACTCTGCCACCGAATTGGACTCGTTGGCCGAAGTGTCTAGCCAAAAGGGCTCCTTTGACTTCATCACCGTGGCCTCTGCGCTAGTGCTCCTGCCCGAACCGGACGTGGCAATCCGCGCCTGGCTTCCCTACCTCAAGCCCGGCGGCATCCTGGCCATCGACGTCCCCCACCCGCAGAACCAAATCGCCGGCATGGTCTTCGAGCGCGTTGGCCGCCGCATGGGCGTCCCCGTGCCCTACCACCGCGGCTGGATCGTGAACGAGCACTCGCTCCCGGATATGCTGACAGCCACCGCCGGCATGCAGGTCGTAGAGAATAAGTTCATCCACCAGGCCGGATACAAGGAACGCTATCTGTCCACTAGCAAAGCGGAGATGGAGCGGCAGTTCAATTCCATGATCACCGGTCAGGTCGGAAAGGCATTCGGCCAGAACCGCGGCCCCAAGTGGGAAGAGGCGCGTATCCTGTTCTGCGAGGAGTGGCTGCTAGAGGCTGAGATATCGGACGATCCATCCAAGGGCGTGAAGGAGGTCGACGGCGTGTGGCTGACGCTAGCACGGAAGCCGCCGGTATCGGGATCTTGTCTCTGCGGCGATGTCAGGTATACGGTTGGAAAGGTGCCAGAGGAGGGTGCGAGCATGTGTCACTGCAGGACCTGCCAGAAGTTGAGTGGTGGTCCGGCTGAGGCTTTTGTCTCTGTCAATGTGCGGGACGTGACGTGGTTGGAGGATTCAGATCGGGTGTTGAAGAAGGTAAAGTTCTCGAGAACGGCTGTGAGAGCGTTTTGCGAGAGATGCGGAACGCCCGTGTACATGCGTTACAGAGTCCAAGCAGACGGCGCGCTTGAAGAAGCGATCTGGTTCTGTCTGGCGACGGTCGATGAGGGATTGCCTGAGGACTTCAAGGTCAAGATGCATATATTTTTAGACGAGAAGGCGAAATGGGAAGTTCTGCCAGACGACGGTGCACCGAGGTGGAGACAGTGGAGTGTCGGAGAAGCTTGGGTTGATGGAAAGTGATGTGGTCGTGGTGAGTGTCGAACTGTAAGGCGAGAGCATACGCAAGCTGATCTAGGGACTTCCTCGCTCGTGGATCCGCTGGAAGTGTGTCGTGCTTTTGCCCCTTTAATTGCCCTCAACTCTTTCCCGGCGTCGTTCATCAGTCCTCAATTATATGGAAGGCACAGCAATACCCAGCGGCTGGGGATACGTGGAGTGGTGAGTTTTTCTTAGCATCCAAAGCGAATAGATATCACAATAGACTTTGCTCCTACCCCGGCGCTGATGGCATGCTGGGAACACCCCCATGAACGACTTTTCACGGCCTGCGTTCAACTCGGCTCAAGACACAAAATCCCCGCTGAAATCAAATCGCTCGGGTTGTCAATGAAACTTCTCGGTCGACAGATTGTCCGAGTGCAGGATAGACGGGAACTCTTGTTCAAGCCTATGCTTGCTTGCATAGCCCATAATAACTTCGGCCCTAGCCACACGCGCTACGGAATGACCGGCAGACCAATAACATTTCACGGATCGACATAAACTCAATCCAAGCCCTTGAGCCCGAGGCGGGTCTGAGATGCTTGGGCGAAGTGGTTAAAAATATGCTTGCTTTCGATGCTTCGACAACGTCGCATCCGAGGCTGCTTTTGGCTTTCACGGGCTCGATACCCGAGCTATACGGAAACCTTCCTGCACATTAGAGCTCTTCCTGATGGCTGTGGTGTCGCATGCCCGTCTGCGAACCACGGTTTGATGCATTCTTCTTCGCGGAACTCTACGGATGTCCGAATAAGCTGAGACCAGCCGTTGCAAAACACAAGGCGATAGCACGAGCAGCTCGGGCTTCATTGGGCGGGCGACCGTTCGACCATCGCGAGGGCGCCCGCAAACCGCACAAAACGGTCTGTGATCGCGCGGAGGAGCGTGGATCAGCCAATGAGGGTTGCCGGGCTTTCACGGTGGCGCTGTTTAGCCTCAACTTACTCACTTCCCTATCGTATAGCGCTGCATCACGGACCTACAAGGCTTATGGTCGCATTGCAGACACGGCGTCTCCGCCGCAGCAGCTTTGCTCGCCTAGCAGCATCGGCAGTTTGCATCTTCGGCACTCCTGCGAAAAGACCGCCCGGCATTGCTATATTAAAGGCTACATCTGCTCTGAGAGCAGCAATTTTGATTGCTGGGGTGCATATACTGACTATGCGTCCGATACGCATAGAGTCTAGACAAAACGCCTATCCAAATTTACCAGCAACCCGACTCATACAAAACCTTAAACTCAGCTGATCGACACCCACAGCCCTGCGTGGCCGATTCCAGCCTGTGGCGATATACCACCCCAGCGCTCCATTTCTTCATGCGAAGCATTGCCGAGCCACGGTCCTGCCTCAATGTTGTGTCGTTAAAGGCACGTGGTACCTTTTCGCCAGCTTAAGTTTGCCAATTTGGGCATGCCCGTCTCGGGGACGGCTTGGCCTGCCTGGGTTTCACATTTTTGGAAGTTCGGGGAACTGGGAATCTGCGACGTTGATGAGGTGCCGGCCGAGGCTTGTAGGAACTTAGGTGCGGGTCCCTGCTAGTGGTTTGAGGCTGAGATTGACGATGCTCGGAGGGATGCTATAGGTGAGGTTTTTGGGCAGGGGTGCGTGAGCAATATCGAGTGTCTGGGCGTAGGCGAAGATGGGTCTTTGGGAAGAAGACGGAGATTGAGTATAAGTACGGGGCGGAGGGCTCGGTGGGTAGGAGTTTGGACAGCAAAGTCTTTTCTCCCCATTCAGCAGACGCGTTGTGCGTGTGTTCTTTGGACGAATTGTCGCTTCTCCCGCGTTGCTCAATATACCTCCGTCCTGGCAACACTTCTCTCCATATTATTCCCAATATCTACCATCGCTCTGATACCCGGCCCGCACCTTACAGTACCACTTCAATTCTCCCTCGAAATCAAATACCCAATTCAGAGAAAAACACAAAAAAAAAAAAAAAAGACAATGCGCCACCAAACAACCCTCCTCTCCACCCTCCTCTTCCTCGCCCTTTCCACCTCCGCCGCTCCGGCCCCAGCTCCAGCCGCGGTAGACGTCAACAATCCCGCCCCCGTCATGGTCGCCCGCGCCGCTTTCCCCAACCCCGCGGAAACCAACCACGACAAGCGTGACGCCGCCCCCGTAGAGACCGGGCACGACAAGCGTGACGCCAAACCCGTCCCCGCTCCCGTAGAGACCGGTGACCACAACCTCAACCTCAACAACAAGCGCGCCGCAGCTCCCGCTCCTGCCATCACAGCCCGCGCACCCGCACCCTCCGACAGCAACGGCAACGGCGACCTGACCAAGCGGGCGGTCAGCGACCCCAGCACCGGACCGAAGTCGGAAGATCCGAAGGAGAACGCGAGGAAGAGAGAGGCCGAGCCGGGCGTGACGGCGCGAGCGGCCGCTGCGGCGCCGGCGCCCGAACCGACGGACGGAAATGAGGACGGAACGAAGACGAATCCAGATAAGAGCAAGAGGGCGCCCGAGGGGACGAAGGGGCCGAGTAGGAGAGATGCTGCGCCCGCACCCCAGCAGACGGATGGGCCGTGAACGGGTCTGAGGTGTTGAGCGAGGGGTTGGGAGGGTGGGGAATAGCATGGTATTAGCGTCCTTTCCCTCCAACCTCACGCCCCCACCCCTCCAAAATCTTAGGGGTTCTTAGGTTCCCGGTGCTGAGTATAACGAATTTGAGGTGCATTTGGAATGGAGTGTGGCGCGGAAAGCAGATGGACGGAGTTCACACGTCAACAACTATTATCATAGAGGCGCGACGGATGAGCAAGAGAACGTTTGTTGTTGCCAATTCCTCAATCATGTTTTTTGAGTGAAGGCTCTTTTTATACAGCCATCTATGATAGTAGAAAGCAAAAAAGGGACATCCTCTCTTCGCCATGATGAAACACCCTCGCCCCAAATCTATACCAAAGATGTCTCCTATACGTCGGCTCTGGCTCCTCCTGGATTCGTTTATTTCTTATTGATTGTGAATGATCGCAAGATTGGAGGATTGCCACATCCCTGATGCATTGGATAATAGAGAACTGGGGATGTTGAACTGTTGAATAATCATGCCATGACCAGAGTCCGTCACCTTGCTGCCTAAGATGAACCACCCACTCAGACTTGAACATGCCAGTAGCGAAGATTCGAACCAAAGGCGTAGACATTTTCGAAGACTGGGTGTGGGCACCGTGGTCGAAGGCCTCAAAGAAGGCGGACTTGCTGTGCCAGCTTGCTTTGAACTTTCGCTCTTCCCATTTCGCACGGACAAGGCCATCAGTTCACATCAATACCTCCTTATCCAGTCACAGCAGGCCTCTTGCCCGTATCGAATATCGCAGGGAGGCCATATTCGCTCTGCTCCCCAACACATGTCTATCGGACTCGCATCGTTCATGGGCCTACCCTGAGCGACATCCAACGCTCGACAACGCCCGCGCCATCGAAGCGGAATACGCTCGGGACGGGCGTTCAACACTCGCTTCCCCCCTCAGCCCGGATGGGCCAAGGCAGTTTGAGCCGCATACATGAGGCAGAATACTAACGAGATAGCCAAGTAGCAGTAACAGGATATCATCTCCACCGGATGCTACCTACGTTGCTGCTCCGCCTCGGCCTGCGGATCGTCTCGTGATCACATTAAGATAAATGGAGGCCCAAGGCCCGGTATATCACGGCTGGATGCAAGACTTCTTCTGTTTCAAAGATGGCGAACGCGATGTAGGAAGGAAAAAAAAAAAAAAGGTCGCGTGGTTCCGGCAGGAACGCATCAGGACTTAGCCGAAAAGGAGCTCTGCTGTGGTCGTTTTCGAAGCCAGAAATAATTGAGCGAACAGTGAGAACTGGCCACACATAATATACGCCAGCGCTTGTTTAAAATTTGATTGATCACATGGTTTACTCAGTACGTACACGCGAGCGTAATGATCTCAGGAGCTCTCTCTCTCTCTCTCTCTCTCTCCCTCCCTCCCTCTCTACACTTGTCGCGAACAGGAGATCCATACGGCACACAACTCCAGAGGATGCATAGGCGTGGAGTTTGCTCGAAAGGAACGTCCGAGCTGACATGCACGAACCGCAAAGCCGTCAACCAAAGCACACACTCCAGCAGCAAGATAAGATCCAGAACAACACTGCACAATTTCACTGTCTCCGCTACCCCCTAACACCACCATCACTATAGCATGACTACTCCAAACCCTTCAAGCACGAAGCCCGTCCATCCATATATCTGTCCTTTCCGCACAGCACTGACGATCTGCTCAGCGAGAGCGAATTAGAGAAATGACAAGAAAAAGAACTCCATCTTCTACCTAGAGAAAGAGAATCTCAAATTTTAGCACTGGAAAAGAGGACATGTAAAGTCCGAAAGGGGAACGCCAGCCCAATGATGAGAGTTCAAGAGAGGCTTTTCACTCTCCGATGGCCCCGACCCACACAAGCATACACACAAGGCACCCTTTGGGCGCAAAACAAAACTAACAAGGAATGAGAGCACAAAATGCGCCCGAACATGACATTGATGATTTAATGCCCGGTGTCCAATCCGTCAAAGCCCAGAGAGCGAAAAAGGCGATAGGAAGACAAGCGAACAGAAAGTAAGGAATAAATCAAAAATCTAAGGAATGGCAGCGGAGGCGCACGCAAATTTTAGTGATGAGCAAGAATAAAGGAAGAGAGCGAGAGGGAGACGACAAGATCATCACTTCAAGCCAAATCCCTCACTCTCCATGACAGCACGCCACAGCTTATCTATGAGCTTCTGCCTGCTCTTGTACTTGTACAGCTGTAACATATTGAAGCATGTCCGTGCCACAGGGAATCTATCACAGTCGTCGCCAAGACAGCCGATTTTAATGACCAGGTTCGTCGCGCCGACGGCTGGGATACGGTCGGATCCGGTGATGAACGACAACAGCTTTCGCTGATCCGCCGGTGAGGCGCTCTCGAAGAATTCCCAGAACCAGCGCAGTACGAGGATCTGCTCGCCAGGACGATCCACCTTACGGCCACCATGCGCCGGATCACTCCAGCCTTCGTAGACCGCAACGGCGCGGACGGATGCGACGTCAAGAGGTTCGTCGGATCCCCGCACCATAAGCTCGATTTCTTCGGAGCGGAACAGGCTCAAGGCATTGCCGCCACAAACAGTGAAGAAGCCACGGCGGAAGGGGTCAAACTGGCGGGCAACTGCAGTATCAAGGAAATACCGCACATACAGATCGACGAACTCTTTGCGATTTGCATTCGTCACAGGTCGATTGGCGCCATCTTTGCAGAGTGGCACCTGGTGCACTACACCATACCGTTCGATCTCAGCAACAAAGTCTCGGCAGAAGGTTTCTTCAACATCGCCTTCAAATTCCAGCAACTGACGCAACCCCTTGGCGAGTCGTGGGCGGAATTCTGCGAGATCATCTAAGGTATAATCAATCCGGTTTCGGGACGCCGGTGCAACGCCATTCTTGGTAGGAGCGGAGGCTAGAAGCTTCTTGAAAGCAAATGGAGGCAAAGCGACATCGAGAATGGTCGAGTTATAAAGTGCGAGGCCGAGGACTGCACCGACGAGGAAGAATTGGTCGGATTGTTCGAAGGTGTTGGGGTTGAAATAGCAGAACTGCGAGTCCTCGTCGTATACGAACATTCCTGCATCCGTTACCACGCCTGTACAATAGCAGATCCTCGCTGAATGTGTTCTTCTGAATGGAAAAGACTGGTCTGGAGTTGAACACTTACCATGATTCGGGTCGAAGAGTTCCCTGACCAGCATGAGGAACCATTCCTTGCGCAGACCGCCAGCGTCAACGCCCTCTTCACCTACGAAATGCACCCTGAGTCCTTTCTTGATTTCCTCGCCTCCACCACCAACGACCTCGCTGATCCTGCGCAGACTGTCTTCTACCAGGCATTCTCTCCGCACGCGGAGGTTGAAATACTGCTCTAGATTTCTGTTGCTCAGAATGCTGTCAAAGAATGCTTCCCTAGCTTTGTTTTCCATCTGTCGCCGGGCATCATGCTCCATTATTTTGATCTTGGCGCCAATAGACAGAAAAAATGGATATTGACAGAAAGAGAACTTCGCGGTTCGTTTTTCCCATGCTTCAAAATCCGCAATCAAATCGTGGAAGTCAAGAAGGGTATTGTAAAAGTCCGAGGTTGGTAAGAGTTGGCCATGTGCTCTAGCACGCTCGCGTGCTGCGAGACCCGCGCTAGTTTGGCCATGTAAAGAAGGGGAAGTATTGACGGGGTCAGTCTTCCTGTTGTGATATGTATTGTTTGCTGCGAAGAAGAGCGCCATAACCTTGGCGGCGGCCCTGACTTGCCAGTCCTCGTTGTACGGGGTTTCCCCTGCACGGTCATCGGACTTGGGTCCAGAACCTGAGAGACCCAATGCAGCATGGAGTTGAGCCGAAGTTGCACCATGAGACCCAAATTCGGGAATGAGTCCTGCTGTTGGATTACCGCTATTGCTTCGCTTCCTTGGTTGTCTCGTGAGACGATAAGTAACAAACTTCCCCACCAGATCAACCATGCGGCGGAAGTGATCTTCAGATAGCCTCGAGAACCAAGTGGTGAGGTATCTATGGCACTCATTATCCAGGTTTGAAAGTAGACCTAAAATCCTCTTGATGATGCCCGAATGCTGGCCTGGTTCTCGATTCGCACTGCTGACGGAGCGTTTCGGCCCCGGGGAGGGTGATCCGTTTCCGGGTGGCCTTCCTAGAGGGGGCGGTGGCCCAAGTGCCGGAGGTTGATTGGGGTTTGATCCCTGCCTCGGACGGGCCACGGGAAGGGGCCTTGAGGGAGGCGATCTTGAGCTTCCATTGCCATGGAGCATCGGGTTGTAAAGGATGATCAGCAGGAAACGAAGATCTTCAGGGTCTTCTATCGGACGGCCAGGGCGCTTTAAAAGGGTTTCCGTGATTTTGAGCAATGTCCGTTGGACGTGGATCCGAGCGTCTCGAATCTCGTCGTCGGCCTCACGGACAAGCTCTTCTGGGAGATCCAGGTTGGGCATTTCTTCCATCCGATCTCTCCAATTTGCGCCAGCTCCATTGACTGTGTCATACCAGTGTTGCGCCTCTGTCCAGTTGATGAGGGGCGACTTATGGTTCACTATTATAGCATCTGTACTCGGCTTCCCGGGGTTCGAATTCAAAGCTTGCGTTGGCGACTCCTTTTCGGGACGGCCAGGCCACCAGGAAGCATTCTCACCGATGTCCCCTATCATGAGCATTCTCGCATCAGCCTCGAGAAACTCTACGTCTCCAGACGGCGCAGGAGCTTGTGGTTTAGGAGCCGGCCGTTCTCGGGCTGCAGCCCCCTCACTCCGGGTCCTTGGGGTGTGGCGTGGCCTTCCGAGCATGAAAGCGGTGTTCAAGCAATCGAAGTTTCCATAGCTTGCAATCAAGTAGTCTTCCAACGGCCGAAATATCATCTTGACTTGTTCATACCGCCGCCTTTCGGCGATCTCGACTGGCGACAGCGGCGGCCCTCCGTAAGGAGGCAGAGAGCCTGCGTTGGGGCCCATTTCCCTGGGGGAGCCACGACCAGCATGGCTGCCAGGGAGACCAGGCGGTGGAGGAGGCGGGTGGACTGGTGGGGGAGGTGGCCTGCGGTTAGGCGGACTGGGCGCCGTTCCAGGCCTCGGTGGATGTCTGAGGGTCGGTGGTGGCGCAAGAATCTCATCGGGCGTAGGAAGTCCACGGTTGCCAATTGGCACGGGAGGCTTCGCTCCCTTGATAGCATCGAAGCCGGTGGGCTTTTCCATAGCCGACGGAGGAGATACAGAGATCATGGGCCTGCCCGCGCTGTGCGCCCGCGGCCGGATCGCCATGGGGGCAAGACGGCCATCTTTGCACCGTTCCTTCTCTTCGCTCAGTCGGGGCCTTGTGCCATCCACGCTCCCTCTGGGATCACCCTCACTGTCTTGACTGCCTCTTGGCCGGTCCACGCTTTCCTGGCTGCTCCTGCTGCGTCGTTCCACCAAGTTGTGCAGGTATGTTTCCAGACAACGGCCTATTATGTAGTTTGCCCGGTCCACGGTCAAGGGCATCGGCCTCCTCGGTTGAGCTGTGCTTGACTGGGCGCGGGCGGGGCGGTCCTCGGGCACGGGAACGAGGTCGTTGACCATCAGGCAGGCTGAGCAGCGGAAGGTAGTGAGGCCACGGGGATAGCGGACCTTGGAGTCGCAGGTCCTGCAGTTGCCCGTAACCTCCTCGCGTCTGCTGGGAGGTGGGCGACCCCTCGCGGCGCCATGGTCGATGTATGGCGTGGTTTGCACGTACGGGTCGGATTCGTCGAGGTAGTCGCCATTGGGGGAGCTGTTTTGTCTCGATTTCTTGCTGCCGCCGAAGAGGGAAGGAAACGGGTGGCTGATGGAGCGGTTATGCTGCTTGCTGCCAAAGGACGGCATCTGGATTCATGGAAGGGGGGGGGGGGTTGCGGCAAGGGATGAAGAATATGCGTAGCACTACCGGATCGGTCGGGCGAGTTAGCGATGCTGAGAGAGGCGAGAGCGGGTGTTTGCTGAGGCTGGCCGGTGAGGGGCGAGAGAGCTGTGAGGTGCAGCTATGAGCTAGCAACGGGCGCGTCGGGAGCTCCTACACGTACACGTCCCGTGCTCGGACGCGGCTTCCTGCGCGTGTGGAGATTGGCGGTGCGTAGACCGGGACGAGGCCTGCTGACTCGAGGCAGGCGGGAGGAGATGCGGGAGAGCGAGTGACTGGCGGCGGGGCGCTGGTGGCTGATGAAAGCGGCAGCGGTGGTCGTGGCTGCTCGTATTCCTTCACGCGAGCACTTAAAGTTCACGAGGAGCGTCGGAGGAGAGTCTGGGGGTGCAGCTAGCGGGGCGCGCCGGAGCATGGTCAGCCCAGGGCGGGCGGTGTTTCGATGGGAGTGCTGATCGCGGGATTCCCTGCAGGTACGGGGGCGGGTACGGCGAGGCCAGGCACACTTTGGTGCTGAGGGCTGAGACGAGTGTACCGCGCATCCAGGGTCCGCATGCTCCTTCACACGCCCATAACGTCAGCGCGTATTCCGCCCTGATTGGACTCCACAGCGCTGCCCGTCCGCGCGTCGTGCCTAGACACCAAGCTGCTCAACTGCCAGCATGTGGCCGCGCGCCTCTTGGCCGTCGGCTCGACGGCATCTCGCCCTTGTGTGCCTGGCTCCCGGAAGCAGGCAGCCCACGGCCTGGCTTCCGGGGGTGCACCGCACGCAGCCGTTTCCCAGCGTCACAGCGCCCGGCACCGCTCCCGCCGTTGAGCTTGACTGCGCGCTTGGCCTGTCCCAACCTCACACGTTGAGGGCGCGCTGTGCTGCCTTCCCGCCTGCTGCACAAGCGCGCTCCGGTGACGGCCGTTATCCCACGCCTGGCCATGGCAGCACGTCGGGACTAGCTTTTCGTCAAGCTTCGTCGCCCTCGCCCTCACGTCACCGTCGCAGGGGACTTTACCTCGCTGGGCCCAGCGTGGCTTGTTCCGGCCCAGCGGCCGCGCGCGGATCCGGAACGCTGCGGGCGGCCATCATCACCGCCCTCCGTGTTTGACTGCCTTATCAAGCGCCAATCACCTACCCATATCGATAGCCTCCGGGCTGGGCCTTAGGTGGCGGAGCACTCGAGCAACCTTATCCCCTCGACTGCGCCTGATTCAGCCTCATCATTCCTGATATTCAAGGGCCTCTGCGCGTTGCGCGTACATGGGTGATCGTCACCGCCAAGGCAGCGCCAGCGCTGATCTGTGGGCATCTGTGTTTGATTTTCGCTCTGCCTCTGCAAAACCTGGTGCCGCGAGTCCAGCCCTTGTCTACTAGTAGCGTCGTTCCCGCTGTGCGATAAAGAAGAGGCCAATACCTTGTCTGGACACCAAGAACCTATCTCGCTCCACCACCCGATCCCTTCTCGCGTTGTGCTCTTCCCGATGTTGATCGGTGGACCCGTCATACGTGTTGAGGCTTTGCTTGTCTTACCAATCACGACAATTAAGAAAATCGTGACGTGTACAGGTGACCCGGCATGTTGGAAACACCTCAAGGCGTCGGCGTTGGGGTTGATGAATATGACCTTTCGGCCGATGAGGTATCGTTATGTCCGATACCTCAGAAATGTAGTGGTGGAGAGACGAGCTTATTCCCCCATCCGCTTCGCATGTCGGCCATGAGGTCTATACAGCGCGTGGAAGTCGTTTCATTAAACGTGACCCTCAAGCGAGACAAAAATCCTTCATCAGTTTGTGGTTATGCGTCCACCCTTCATCGTCGTCCTCATGTTGCCAGGGTCGTAGACCGCTTCCACCACACTCTTCCTACTCCTCCAACCAACGCCAGCACCATCGAATATCACCACATCGGCAGGATCGCCTGGCTTCAAATGGAAGGAAGGCGCCTCCAGTCCAATCACTGCTTTCGCCCTGTTCGATACACATTCCTAAATACTGTCAGCGGATGCCTTAATTGACAGGGAAAATTACACGACTTACAAAAAGCACTTCCGTGTCTTGCTTGGTAGCAGCCTGATAAACACCAACGCCCATACTGGCAACCGCTAGCGGGTCACAGTTCCCCTGCGGCGTGAACGCATTTCCAACATTGTTGACAGCGATGGCAGCTTGCAGGCCGTGTTCCTGGATCAACTTCGGCACATTGAGAGTGCCTCGCACGTTCTCCTTGGTCCTCATCATGAACAGATCGCTCGTTGGCAGGCCAACGAACGACACCGGGAGATCTCCGATACTCTCCCTTAGCTTTGCCCAGTCCTCCGAATCGAAGTAGGTCAAGCGTGTGCAGTGGCCCATGGTGATTAGCTTTCCCTTCCTGTCGGCCCAACACCGTCCCTTGATGATATCCAGGGCATCCCAGATGAAGGGCTTCTTGGATTGTTCGAGGTTGTAATCCATGTGAAAATCCAGGAACTTATCTTGAGCGAGAGCAAGAGAGCTGATCCACCGCACATTCATCTTCATCTTGATTTCGTCAGACTCGACGTACGGCGTGCTTCCCAGCACGTCAACACCATCCCTCTTAGCAGCAGTCGTCATGAGCTTGCGGATGACCTCTCCTCCATCAAGGCCGGAGAACAGAGGTAATTGAGCAAATGCGCAGATCTGCACGTCGCACTTGTCGGCAAACTCCGCCTTCAGCTGCAACCCGGCATCGAGGCATTTGAACTCCACATCGGCGTCTACTTCGACAAAAGCGCGCATGGCAGTCACGCCGTGGTGTATGCTCTCCTGGATCAGCTGCCTTCCTCGGCGAAGCAAATCCTCCTCCTCGAAGCGAGACTTGGCCTGGCTAGTCAAGCTCATAGCTTCTTGGAAGTCTCCGTTGACGATCTCAAGGTCGCTGTACTTGGGGTCCTGGAGAAGAAAGCATTTGTCAAGGTGAATATGCGCATGACACAGAGAAGGTGCAACGAGTCGCTCGTGCGCATCGAAGACTCCTGGGAGGTGGCTCAGTCGGGGAATCCGGTCGTTGTGTTTCTCGATGGATGAGATACGGCCGTCCTGGATGCCAATGTCCCACAGCTCGGAAGCAGGCTGGCCGGGCAATCGCGCGGCAGTGATCCTCGAGATGGGTTTTGGGGCGAATACGTCCGAATAGCGCGGAGGAGGCTGATGGCGGGGTTTGGATTTCGGCTTGGCGACGTCCGTGCCGGCCAACTCATGCGGAGGAGGTTTCTCGTTGGCGAACTGGATCTTTTCCATCTCGGCATCCAGATTGATGCCCATCGAAGCGAGGTAGGCGCCAGCCATGTTGGGCGGCGGTGGTGATGGTGGTGACGAGGTCGGTGACGATGATGAAATCAAGTATTTACGGGAAGAAAACCGACCAAGCGGCAGCGCGAAAAAAAAAAAGAAAGGGTATCGAGCAGCGGGCTCTAAAGCGCAAGCACAAGGTTCAAGCAGCGCAAAGAAAGCGAGAGAAATCACACACGGAGGGAGACGATGAGGGACCGGCGTGTATTTATCGTAGGCCCAAAAAGTAAGTGGAGAGGAGTTTGAGATGGCTGGGCTGAGACTCGAAGTGTGTCATGCCAACCGGCTGGAGTGCAGCAGGACGGCCAGCCAGAGCCGCAGGAACCGGGCCGCGCAGCAGATACAGCGGCTACAGATGCGGCGTGCGTGAAGTGCGGAGTAGCAGCGGTAGTCTGGTCCTGGCCGTTGGTGTATGTCCTTTTCCCCGCCCCCTTGGCCGTGCAGCGAATCAAAAAGCGTGTCTGAACCTTGAACAACGACGCGTCTGCACCAGCGCGCCGCATCCTCCACACACCTCACCTCCGCCGCCGACTCCGACTCTTCCATCATCGCTAGTGCCTCGCCTGTCGCAGTGCGGTTCCCACGATGCAGGCCCAGTACCGCAACTATCCGCCGCAGGCTGTTGCTGGCCAGCGCGCGTCGCCGGCGCACCCTGCCGCCGGCAGAAGAGGCCCAGGTAAGAAACACGCGCTCTAGCCTGAGTTTGCCGAATCGTACGGCAGCAGCGACCAGCCAAAGCCGACCATGCCCCAGCCGCAGCGCACCGCCCGTCTCTCCCCCAATCGCCGCCGGATCGCCTTTGCTGACTTGAGCGTCACTATGTTCCGCGGCATAGGCCCTATGGTCTCGACCGGCCACCCGCAACCCGCCATCACCCCCCAGCAGCTGCACGCCCAGCAGCAGGCTGAGATGCAGAAGCGCGAGCTGGCCAAGCGTCAGTCGCGCAAGCCCACCGACAAAAACATGCCTGACGGCATTGACGAGCTGGTCGTTGGCGATGGCGTCCAGCGCTATCGCCAGCTGCGCGAGGCTGAGCGCAAGCTCGACGCTGTCATGATGCGCAAGCGCCTCGACATTACAGAGAGCAGCGCCCGCAATTTTACCCGCTACCGCACCATGCGCATTTGGATCAGCAATACTGCCGAGAACCAGCCCTGGCAGAATACCAGCATGGACCCGGATGCCTTTGACTTTGGCAGCGAGAGTCAGGCCACATATCGCGTGAAGATCGAGGGTCGCCTACTTGACGACGATAAGGACGAGGAGGCAGATAAGGAGGAGACGGAAGCCAAGAAGGATGGAGAGGCTATGGACCAGGACGATGGTGATGCTGCGAAGAAGGCCAAGCCAGGAAAGCCCGCCGGTAACCAGCGCACCAAGCTGTCGCATTTCTTCAAGCAAATCACCATCAACTTCGACCGCTCGCAATCGCTCCAGCCCGATGGCTACACCTCGATCGAATGGAAGAAACCCGAGAACTCCGCCAACGCGAACGACGCCGCCGCAAATTTCGACACGCTGGAATTCGAGCGCAAGAGCGACGAGAACATCAATGTCACCGTCAATCTCTTCCGCGATGAGAACCCCGAGCGCTTCAAGCTCAGCCCGCCGCTGGCCGAACTGCTGGGTACCGAGGAGGATGACCGCGGTGGAATTCTGATGGGTATCTGGATCTACGTCAAGGCCAACAACCTACAAGAAGATGAGGACAGCCGGAAAATTCGATGTGACGCTCAATTGAAGCTGGTACGTCTTATCCAACATATTCCCTGAAGAAGTTCCTTGACACACTAATGCAGCTCCAGCTCTTCGAAAACAGGGATTTTGTCCCCTTCCCGGAAATCCCCCGGCTGATCCTCCCCCACCTGTCCCCTCTCCCGCCCTACCAGCTCCCCTACACCATCCGCGTCGACAAGTCGTACATCTCGCCCGACGACGGCACGCCCGCGAGCCAGCACACCATCTACGATGTCCTCGTCCCGCTCGACGACCCCCTCCGCATCGCCATGACCCGCATCACAACCAATCCGCAGATGCTGAACCAGATCGCGTCACTGGATGAGTCTCTTGCGCTCGCTGTGCAGGCTATTCAGCACTCCAAAGCCAAGCACTCCTTCTACACCGCGTTCAGCACCGATCCCGTCAACTTCGTCAAGCGCTGGATTAGCTCGCAGCAACGCGATCTCGAGGTCATTCTCGGAGAGGCTACTCGAGGTGGTAACGAGGATGTGTACAGCGAAGAGTTCAGGCGCGGTGGACAAGAGAGTGTTTGGGGCGGCGAGCGGGCTTTGGAGAGTGTGGGGCTGTGGTTGGCGAAGGCTGGAAAGGCTCACTAGATTTCTTCTTCTTCGAGGATATGGGGTGCGCGTGTAGAGGAGGGCCGTTTATGTACGATTGGACGGATTGGAGTAAACGGATTCGGTGGGAATGGACGGCCGGTAAGCAAAGGCGTTTTTTTTTTTTTTTTTTTTGTTTTGCCTTTTCCTTGTCTTCCGGACAGGTTGAAAAAAGACCATTCGATGTTGGTTTGTGTTAGACCGATAATAGGCGTTGAGTGCCGCTGGGCATTACTACGCTTTTATGGATACCAAAATCTTCAACGTTCTAAACAGAAAGATCACCATTCAGCTGCTGCAACTACAGTCAGCACTCATATTCTGCCTCCGTTTCGGCCTCCGCCGAATTGCCGTCGACCTAAGTCCAGCGTCCTAATCACGGCGGAATCTCTCCCTTGGATAATGTAGGTCCGCCGGCTCCGTTTGGTTGTCTTGATTGGAAGGCCACAAGGGGAACACGTACAATGCACGCGATCAGCTGGGAAGGGGCCAGCCCCGCGTCGAGGTTCAAAGCCACCTTGTTTCAGTCTCAGCGGCTTGATTCTGAGCCGAATATCATAGATCGCTCCGGTTAGTCCCTCTAGCCGCTCTTTTGAACGGGGCGTCATTGCAGCGACACCCTCTTTCAGCCTTGCGGATCATTGGCAACCTGATACGAGCTCCGTGTTCTCACGAGTCGCCTGTCCTGCTGCTTTACACAGGCCAACGCTGTACACAAGATAGGTTCTTTTAAGTCTTCTCGCCGCCATAAAACATGTAGTCTTCGCACCCCTGAATTGACTGGCATGGGGCCCATCTGGCCCGGTCGTGGCCGAGTTACAATATCTGCTGTCGCGCAAACCCTCACATAAATCGACTTGAACACGGACCATGTCATGCAATTGGTGTTGATCAGGCAATTCCTAATGTTCTTCTACTATCGGTTCATATGCCTGCTACACGCAAGAACCAGTTGCTTTTTTCAGCTGACTTATGTTGGGGCTTGGGAAGAATTGAGTGCATTAGCGGCGTCAGCATGCGGCCCCATTTATTCGCAAAACCGCTAATCCACACGCCACATAAGCTAGTCTCTGTCGTACCACACTCAATAAGGCTGCTGCGTCGTCCAACGGTTACGGGCGCCCAGCGCCACGCATGTCTACTCCAGGCTCATCACAAAGCGTTGCAACACGCCCCAACTGGTGATTCCTTAAGCCTGATTTGCGGTCTGCTATGTGAGTTCCAGAAACAGGCGAGAAATCACCAATAGCATGCTTGCCTGCACACAGTTGCATGTGTTGCGAAATCAAACCAAGAAGTCCGACACTTGAAGAGTCTCTCGGAGACTGACCGGCGGCCGTATATAAATGTTATGGGACGCGGGTATCTTCCATTATGACTTTATGTTTTTAACATATTGATCACCGGCCGTGGATGCTCAAATCCCGAACTAGCAAACAGCCACTGCCTGTTCAATCGCGATGGCCCTCTCATTTAGCAACATCATTGAGACTATCGGAGTCATCATTACGCTTGTAATCGGTACCGCGACCCTAGTCATTTCCTTCCGGAGCTGGAGAAAACAAAATAAACGTCGAGAAGCAAATGGTGAGCCCGAAATTTATGTTTTGGCGGGTGTGGTGAACATATGCTGAGGCGCAAGCAGATATTGAACTACAACATCACGGGCTTGAGCTCAGCTTCCAGCTTGGTCTCAAGCGGGGATGACGGTCTTGTCCTGGTGCCGCCGCTCCATAGCGTCCTCATCTCGGCGTAGATGCAGAATCTTCGGGCCTAGAGGCAACAGTTCTCCTGGTATTGTCTCAGGAGAGTTTCCAGAGTCACTCATGAAACTTGTTGTAGCAACGCTTTGTTGGCCGAGGAGTAAAGGTTCGCCAGGCCAAGGTGCCCTTCAATGTATACATGGATAACGTGAGGTATTGCTGCCCAATCTTGATTGAACAAAGCTCTTCGGTCCACCTCTTCGGCCTGTGTGCCAACATCGTCCGTAATGTCCAGCCGAACATCCGGAGCCTACTCTCTTTAAGATGGTTCAGCCATGGTAAGTTGCATTGAGGGTCAAGCCGTTCTTTTCCAAGCCTCGCATCAGGCAATGATGTCCTCATCTAATGTCTCCTGAGCATTGCTTGAGTCTTATCCCGAAACCTCAAGTCCATCCAAGCCCGCTCCCTCCCTCCACTTCTTCAATATATCCCCAAAAGACAGGATCCCCCTCGGCCATACAGCCTCCTTCGCCTTCCTCAACGCCTCCTCCCTATTCCGCCGCGGCGGCCCATCATCCTTCCTCCCATCATCGTTAACGATCCCTGGCGTGCAGCCCACAGCCGGAGCAAAGAACGGCGCATCAGCTGCCACCTTTACACCCCAATCCAGCTCTGCATCCCGCGTCGGCTCGACACAGAACCTCCTCCAGCCCCGCGCATCAGCCGCGCGCTTCGCGCGGGCCACGACAAACGCCACATGCCGCGCCATCAGCGTCAACATATGCGTGATATTGGGGCCCAGGCCTGCCTGCGCAGGGCCAGGGAAAAAAAGGTTCGGGAAGCCGTTCGTCACATAACCGTGCAGCGTAGCAACGCCCTCCTCAGCATCCCACTTCTCGTCCATGCGGCGGCCGCCGGCGCCAATGACCTCGACGTCAGCGATGTGGGCGGGGCTGGCGTTGCCGTGGCGGGGGAAGCGGTAGCCCGTGGCGAAGACGAGGACGCCGACGGGGTACTCGACGCCGGCGACAACAACCGCATCCTCGGTGAAGCGCTCGACGCCCCGGCCGTCGGTGTCGACGAGATGGACATTGGGGCGGTTGAAGGTGAAGAGGTAGTCGTCGTGGAAGGCAGGCCGCTTGCACCAGCTGGGGTACCAGGGCTTGAGCTTCTCCGCGGTTTCTGTGTCGCGGACGACCTCATCGACGCGGCGGCGCAGGCGCTGCATGCGCGCGAGGTCGAGCGCGTGCACGGTGGCGACGTGCTTGTCGACCTTGTCGGGCGTGATGGTGCCCCACGCGTCGCTGCCGACCTGCACGCCGAAGGCTGAGGGCTTCGTCCAGCCGTCTTTGACGAGGTTCTTCTCCGCCGTCGGCGTCTTGGTGACGTGGGCCGCGAAGTTGTTCATGCGCTTCGCCTGCCAGCCAGCCGACGTCGCGACCAGGGCCTGCCACGCCTCGGCGGTGATCATCCTCTGGTTCCTGGTGTCGACGCTGGCCGGAGTGCGCTGGAAGACGTAGAGCTCTTTCGCCCACTTGGCCAGTTCCGGGATGAGCTGAACGCCCGTGGCTCCCGTGCCAATGACACCGACCCTCTTCTCCATCAGATTCTCCAGCCGCGGGTCTTCCGGCGAGCCTCCAGTATAGCTGTAGTCCCACCTTGCAGTATGAAAGCAATAAGGCTTGAAATCCTCGAACCCGGGCGCCTTCGGTATCCGCGGACGACTCAAGATCCCCCCACTCATCATCACGAACTGCGCTCTTACAGCGATCTCCCTGTGCCCCAGCACGGGGCCGCGATACTCCGTCACCTCCACTTCCCACTCCTTCTCTCGCTCATCCCACACCATCCGCCTGACCGCGCTCCTGAACAGCGCCTTGTCGGCCAGCCGCCAGGCCCGTGCCACGCGCTCCGCATGCGCCCGCAGCTCCTCGCCGTACGCGTAGCGGTGCACGGGCACGTACCCCGTTTCCTCCAGCAGCGGCATGTACACAGAGCTCTCGACGTCGCACATCAGGCCCGGGTACCGGTTCCAGTACCATGCGCCGCCGAAGCCACCAGCCGCGTCGACCAGGCGGATGCGCTCGGGCGTCGCGGCGCCGGCGTCGATGAGGCTCGACGCAAAGAGCAGGCCGGCGTGGCCGGCGCCGACGATGAGGAAGTCGACGTGCTGCCCGTCGACGAGTGCGGGATGGGAGTGCGGGGATTGCTGTCGCGCGTTCAGGAGGTCGTGGTCGACCCACGGGTCGTCTTGCAGGCGGCGGAGCTGCGGTGACAACGACGACGACGGCGACGACGGCAAGGGGAGGATGATGTCGCGCGCGCTACCGTCGGGGGGCCGGGCTCTGAAACGTTTGCCGCGCTCTTCGGAGTAGCGTTTGAGGATCTCTTCGGCTGTTAGGGCGGCGGTAGAAGGGAAGAGGAAAGGGTCAATTGCTTGTTCCATTGCTGTGGAGCGGATTCGCGCGGTGGTTGATTGTCGTAGGTAAGGGACAGAGGGCGTGTCCGCGTAAAGGATTGACATAGGCTTGCGCACTGTTGACGTTTTATACCATTCGCTACTGGTCCGGAATACCTCGTCCGTTAGAAAGTGCCACTACCGGCGGGTATTGCTTCGACATTACTCAGTTCACTGCCCATCGAAATCTAGAATATCACGCTTGGCCTGTGCAAATTCACCGCACTTTGGTCATAGCAGAGTTCTCGTGTGCACAAGTTGTCTGTATGCTCGAATTCGTTGTAACTCGGGATTGGGCTAGACTGAGCTTGTGTTATAGGAGCAAAAGCCGGAGACGGGCTTAAATAACCTTAAAAGGGTAAAAGATGAAGAGTGGAAACAGGCTTCTGTTACCCCGCATCTCTCCAACTTGGCCCAGAAAGTCTAATTGCGCACGGTATTATATGTACCTTCAGGGCTGCGTCTGGGAGACAAAAATCAACAGACACGCAAAATGTTACGACATGCCCCACGTGTGAGATGGAACTGACGAGCCGCCTCAAAAGTCGCGATGGCCACAGCAGAGCCTTTGTAGCTCAGTATCACAGCTCGTGCTAACGCGACACCCATGGCCAGTTGCCAACGTAGTTGAGATTATTGTGCAGCTGATGTACAGAGCTTTGCCGGCCTCGAACAAAAGAGTTTTAGCGACTCGGTCCCCGCTATGGATATCCTGGGTATCCTGTCGCTTATGGCCCACTTCATCACCAAATTCGACGTTATCATTGTCCTCGTATCGTCCTCGTATCGCCCTAGACGTTTGAACTTGCTGATAACAGTGGGACCTCTAAGCCTATTACACTAGCACCTCAATACAGACACAGTTGCTAATTTGTCTTGCATAATGCCTCAATACCCTGTGCCGGGCTATGTAGATCTGGGACGAACTCCATGCCGTTTCTCTCGACTTGGATCGGATGCGCGTAGCTATAGGAATGTAAACAATCGCGGCATAGGGCTTGTCCTGAAGTGGAAACGAAAGCCGCGCCTTATCTATGGTACACAGTTGCGGCCTGGACTCCTGAAGGCCTCCAAACGACGTGTCAGGAGTGCTGGTGTGGATGCGGGAGCAATGCACGAGTTAGCTCGACGTCAAGTCAGTCAAAGCAAGCTCGCTTACCAATCTGCTTTTGGTG